>PVJX010024708.1:0-27880 GCA_004027295.1 Dolichotis patagonum | reverse complement strand
GACTGATGTGAGACTCACGGGACCCATTTGTCATGTGGATTTGCGCAAGTACCTGAAGTCCCGTAAATCAGAGGCCTCACCTGCAAACCTACATCACAGTGACGCCTACACCAGAAGACCATTTAGATGGTTAAGGGTAAATGTACATGAAGTTTTAATAGATAGTCCTCAGCACCTAGAAAGTGCTCTGCAAATGATACCTGGTGTTACTCTGTGCCAAAGAGCTGAGGCAAAAGCTCCAGACTCCAGTCTCGAAGTTCCCAGCCTCTCTCTAGCATGGCATTCTTTCTCTTGTCTTGACTGGTGGATGGAGGAGCTGGGGACCATGAGAGAGGTAGAGAAGGGCTGCCATGCTGCCAATCCTGCCTGTTGTGGAAAGGGTGGACCCCTAATCTCCAGCCTTCACCTGGCACCTCGACACCATGCTTGCCAGCAGCTGCCCCTCCAGGAGCTGTCCCCATTCAGGGAAGCTCTTTGTACTCCGGAACCGCAGTAGGAAGCACTGACTCTGCACGTGCCCATCCCCTTCACCCCAGCTGCCTCTCGGCCTGCTCTCTTCCTCCTGGACTGGTGCTTGGCTAAGCTCACCTTGCTTCCTTCCGAGTCATTGCTGGGCCTTTGATTTCAAAGCTCAGGGCTCACAGAAACCGAGAAAAGCACGTGTGGCTGTCTGCTCTAAGATTTCTATTTGCAGACCGTGGAGAAGGTAATTTAACACTTTTAGTCTTCCTGTTAAAAAAAGGACAAAACCCATTTTTCTCCAATTTAGTCTGAGAGGCAGTGAGATGGAAGAAAGACAGAGGGAGGAAAAAGGACGTTTGTGAAATATGGTGGCAGATGGGGTCAGCCGAGCACCAGGCTTGGGGCTGTGCTGGTCATTCTGCAGCCAGTCCTTGGGCTTCACGGCCAGTGCCACCCGATGGAGCTGATGGCCCGCTCTTCTGACTTCTCTCCCGGCTCCCCTGTGCCCCACGCAGAAGTTTCCTCAGGCAAGAGAAATCGCTTTCGTGCCCTGTATGCGTGTATGTGGTGCCGGGGTCCAGCTCAGGGTCTTTGCACTGAGCTACATCCCTAGCTGTTCTGTTTGTTTTATATTTGGAGACAGAGTCTGGCTAAGTCACTAAGTTGCCCAGGCTGAGCAACTTACATAAGCATGTGTCTTCCATGCCCAGCTGGGAAGTTGCATTTCTAAAAAGAACTTCAGGAGGAGAACAGGACTTCACAAAAAGAAAGCCATTGCTGATGGTAAAATTTCAGTCCTTGGTGGGAGAAAAAGGGTCAGGGGAAACATCAGGGCCCTGTCTAGTCCTTTGCAGAAGGAATGGAGGTATTAACACATCCGAGTTGAGATTTGCATTTAAAAATGGTTTCCCGGGAGTCACAGGGGCTGGGCGTGGCAGAGCAGTGCTGTTGCCAGCATGGGGTTGGATGCTGGATCTGAAAGCTGGCTTTGCCATGTATAGGCTGTGTGACCTTGGGTGAGTTACTGAACCTCTCTGTGCAGTGTAACAAAATGACTGTCATAGAGGAGCAGGTGACATTTCCCTGCTTCCCTTCTGGTTCTTGTGCCACAATGAACCGCCAGCAGGCAGGTAGTGTAAGCGACTTCTTACAAGGTCTCCCCATGGCTGTGTGTTTCACATGCATGTGAGAGGAATGAGAATCTTGTCACCACAGGGACAGAACCGCATGTTCAGGCCACACGTGTTCACTACACTCTGACATCTTCTGTGTCCTCATGGGTTTTGTTCTGCTTATTCTACTGGTTATCGAGAAAGATATGTTACTGAAAAGCATTTCACCATGACTGCGAGTTCATCTGTCCCCTTGTGTTTCTGTTAATTTTTGATTCAGCAGCTATTTTAAGTACTGCAAACAGATTTGAGGTTGTGATGTTGCTCTGGTAGATCAATCCCTTTATAAATACACGTGGTTCTTTATCCTTAATTACCAGAGTGTCCTTTTTTTGAGACAGGATCTCACTATGTGGTTCAGGTTGGCTTTGAACTCACTATGCAGCCAAGGCTGGCCTTGAACTCACGGCGATCTTCCTGCTTCAGACTCTAGAGTGCTGGGGTTATAAGTGCATACCACTATGACCCACAGAGTATCCTTAAAGAGAGGGGAGAGCATGTTTTTCTTCACCTTGTCCTTCCACTGTCATGCCGAGGGAATGCCAATGAGATGGCTGGAGTATAAGCAGCCATGTTGAACCATGAACCGCAAATCATAGGTTGAAAAGGGCAGAGCAGGATGTTCAAAGACCCTGGGTGTTATACATCTGCGGAACTGCCATACCATCTCTGGCAGCCTCTCACCTCCAGACTTGATTTTCACAAGAGATCCACAACTTGCAGCTTCTTTATGCTTTATGTTTTCATATGCTATTGCTTACAACTAGAAGAGCATGGAGTCCGGGGGCCCTGCTGGTGGGGTTGAGCCCCAGGATGGTGCTGGGCAGTGGGTGCCCTGCCCCTTTGACTGCGTGCACCATCACTAAGATGTCTTCAGCACATCTCATCTGTGTTCATACAGTCCATTCACATGCTACTGTCAGCCTACAGAGAAATATTCATCTAGGCTTAATTTCTCCCTTTGAAACATCAGAATAATTAGAAGAGGGAATTCTAGTATGCTTCTCCTCAAGACCCTGTGTGCCCCGGGGAGACCATGGTGCAGGCTGTGAGTGGGGCTGAGGGCTGACAGTGTGGAGTTACGTGGCATCAGGAACAGGGACCCTGGGAATGTGTGGCGGAAGACCAGAGTTTCTATCCCTGGACAGGGAGGGGTAGAGATAGGGTGCTGCACGCAGGGGATGCAGGGAGGAGGGGTCTGGGCTGTGGGCGGTGATGACCCATGTATATGGGGAACCATCGAGCAGGTGGTGCAAGGGACAACCTGAAGGAGAGGCACTGGGACCCCCAGCTTCTCAGAAGAGAGAGGAAGCAAGCAGAGGAAGAGGAAGTCAGGCACCCAGGTGAGCAACAGGCATGGGAAGAGGATCATGAAACAGGGTCTCCAAGCATAGGGAAAGAGGGTCTCCAGCCTCTGTGCTATAGCCAGGAGGACCTGGTCAGATGGGGCCAGGCCAAGACAGCCTGGCCAAGGTGGCATGGAGATCACATTTTGCTGTAAACTGCCTTACATGCTGGACCTGGAAGATAGGACTTAATGTTTGCCCTGCTGGGTTGTAGACAGGCTTTAGACCTGTTCCTTTCTCTCCCCCATTTGTGCTTTTTGGAAGAGGAATGTTTACCTATGCCATTGAATGTTGGAAGTGTCTAACTTTCTTTTTATTTGTACAGAGGGCTCATAGATAACAGTTTGCCCTAAATCTTGAAGACTTTGGACTTGAACTTTTCAGCAGTGCTGAAACCATTAGGACTTTGGGAACTCTTAGAGATGGACTAAATGCCTTTTGCATAAAGGAAGGCCAGGGGCAGACAGTTTATGGATGGCGTTTCAATGTCCCTCCAAAGCCTCATGAAGTCATAGATCGGGCTTTTTCAGGCTGGATCCAGGGTGTATGATACTGGGATTAAGGGCGTGTAGTACTACATTAGTCCACTGATTGGGCGTGGATAATGGGAAGGCCCACCCTAGGTGTGGGTGGCATCACACAAAAGGTAGGTACCCTGGAAAGGATGAAAGGGAAAGGGAGGCCTGCTTGCTTGTTATTTCCGGCTTGCCCTGCTATGGACTGTTTCTCCTCTGTGACACACTTTTGCCAGCTGGCCATGGAGCCAGATGATTTGTGGACTGAAACCCCTACATGTGTGCTGAAATGAACCTTTCCTCCTTTAACTGGTAGTGGGTATTTTCTTACCAAGATACAGGTAAACTGAAGCACTGGTTACTGAGTCCCAGATTCTACTGCACTCTGGCCCTGCTGTGCCCAACCATTGCCTCCTCCAGGGCTGAAAGGGAGTGTGGGGTCCCAGAGGCCAGGGAAAAGGGTGGAGATCCATAGCACTGCATGCCACTGCCTAAAAGCCAGAGCCCTGCAGCCTGAATCCTTCACCGGAGACAGCAGACCTGAGGTGAGGTAGGCACAGGCTGGGTACGTCCTCTCAAGCAAAGTCTGCTGTGGGACAAGTTCCCACAAAGACTGCCTGTGTTGGCTGGGAAGCCTGAGATTCAGCTCCTTCCTCCAGGCCACAGTTTGCTCATAGAACAAAGCTGGGATTCAGGGCTGACTGGCACGCCTGGGGTATCTAAGGTCACACCACGGGGCATCTCAAAGAAGCAGCCACAAATGCACGGCTGGTGACGTGGTGTGTTTGGTGGACTTCATTAGGGCCGATGCGAAATATCAAAGACCGTCTTTTCCAGTGGAAGCACTGTCTCCACGAAGAGTGAATGAATTTCAAAGCATAACAATGAGGGGCTCACAGAAAGAGCCCAGATGTGCCTGGTGTCCTGGGAAACAAGATGAGGTCTGCCCAGGGCCAGTGCCCAGGAGCAGGTGGACACATGGGGCTGCCAGGTGGTGGCAGAGCCGGGTCTTCTTTTGGTAGTGGGCAGCAGGGGGTGGGCAGTGCCTGGGGCTACATGAACACAGGTTTGTCAGATCCTTGGGTTGGCCACATTCTTACACATTCAAAAAACGTGCACTGGGTGCAGGCCTGGGACTCGGAGCCAGCGGACTTCCTCTTTCTGGAGCAGAGCTCAGGACTGTCTCGGGGCACAGGTGTGTGGCTAACTCCCTGTCCTCTAGAGTGGCTCTCAAAGGGTTGGGGCACAGCTTGACAGCAGACAGAGGAAGTAGCATTAATTTGGCCAGGTTGGGGGCAGGTGGCACAATCAAGGGGTATTTATCTGGTTCCTGAGGACCAGTGGGGTTTCTGCAGGGTAGAGGACTGAAGGCTGCTTCATCAGAGGTGACAGAATGGCAAAGGCATGGTGCTGCAGATTAGGGGTGCAGCATGGAAAAAGTCCAGAGGGAGGAGGTGACATGGCTTCCCACCCAGGCAGCAGGGCCAGGGCTGCAGGAAGGCTGGGGATCACCATAGGGGTCTCTTAGTCAGTTTCTTGTCCCTGAGCTTCAACACACAACACCCCAAACTCAAAGGAAGAGGGGGTTATTTTGGCTCAGTTATGGTCCCTGATCAGCTAGGAATACAACCAGAAAAAGCAGCCACTCATCTGGGCACTGGCAGCAGTGCAAGACAGGAAGGGCACAGCGGAGGAAAGCTGCTCACCTCATGGTGACCAGGAAGCAGGGAGAAGGGAGGAGCCAGGAGGGAGATGTCCTCTTCCGGTGACCCACCTCCAGCTAGGCCCCAGTTGCTAACAGCCAACTATAGCTCCTCTGACTCAGCCACATGAGGCACTCCATATCCAAACCACACCAAGGCTCCAGCGCAGTCTTGTTGGGCAACTTGGCAGTGATTCCCCTTCCTCTTCCACATTTTCGACTCTGTGGGTTCTCACCTAAGTTATAGTCTCTGTTTGTACCCATAGCCAAAGCTCAGCTTGGGGGTGCCTATCACTCAATTCCCAGGGGAGGGCTTCAGGGGACTTGGTGATCCTAAAATAAAAACAAAACTAATGTATTTCCTGTAGCATCATGTCCTCATGGTTCATCCATGTTGTTGCAAACAACAGAGCTTCCTTATGTTTACTTGTTTGAAATTTAAAATTAAAAAAAAATTTTATTAGTACGTTTGCAGTTCACGCAGTTTGTATTTATCTTGGGTAGTGGTTACGTGTATGTACTACAGCTTATTTCTTTTTAAATCACTTTCTCCTTCCCTCCTCTCTCTCTCTCCTCCTCTAAATCTCCTATCCTAGTTTTCATTTATGTTGATATTGTTGGTCTTAGCTCATGTGATAGCATACAATGCTTACATTCATCGAGGTTATTAGGTTCCTGTACATGGCATATCTCTATTTACCTATTTCCCCTTCCCCTGCTCTTGCCCCCTTCCATTTTTTTCCCTTGGATTACTTCTCTACTGAAAGACACCCATCTTCTTGCCCCCTTCTATTTACCCTTTGTTATTCTCCTTCTTTGTACTCTGCCTTACTCAAATGAGAGATATTATACGGTATTTAAGCTTGTGTATCTGTTTTATTTCATTCAATATATTTTCCAGGTGCATCCATTTTCTTACAAATGTCTCAAGTCTGTCCTGCTTCTCAGCAGAGTAGTAGTCCATTAAATATAGATACTACATTTTCTTAATCCAGTCATCTGTTGATGGGTATATAGGCTGTTCCTAGGATTTAGTTATTATGAATTATATCTTTGTAAACATTAACATGCATTGTATTACGATGTCTTAAGCTCTTTGGGAAAGATACCTAGCAAGGGGATTGCTGAGTCATATAGAATTTCTAGTCTTGTTTCTTTGAGAAATCTCCATATTGATTTCCATAACAGTTGTACTAGCTCATAGCCAGTGATGAAGGAGGATTCCTTTTTCACCACAGCCTCACCAGCATTACTTTTTTTCTTTTTTGGTACCGGAGATCGAACTCATGACCTTGCGCTTGCAAAGCAGGCACTTATGCCGCTGAGCTAAATCCCCGGCTCACTAGCATTACTTATTGTTTGATTTCTTAAAGGCTGCAATTCTTTCTGGGGTGAGATGAAATCTTAGTGTTTCAATTTGCATAATGATCACAGCTGTTGACCATTTTTTCATATATTTGTTGATTATTTGTATTTCTTCCTCTGTGAAGTGCCTGTGAATTTCTTTTGCCCATTTCTTGACTGGATCCTTAATTTCACATGGTTTAATATTTTTTGAGTTCTTTCTGTATTCTACATATTAGTCCTCTGTCTGAGAATTAGCTGGTAAGATGTTTTTCCCATTCTGGAGGTTGTGTCTTCATGCTACTGATTCTTTCATTGCATAGAAGCTTTTTGTGTGATATAATACAATTTGTTGGTTCTTGTTGCTATTTCTTGTGCAGTTGAGGTTCTGTTTTAAAAAATCCTTTCCAACATCTATGTCTTCAAGTGTTTTATCTATTTTATCTTCCAGTAGGTTTAATGTTTCTGTTTTAATGTTTAGGTCTTTGATCCATTTTTATTTTAATTTAGTATATGGTGAGAGGTAAGGATACAGTTTCAATAACCTGCACACTGGTAACCAATTTTCCCAGAACTACTTGTTGCATAGGTTTTCTTCCCGCCAAAATATGCTTTTGGTCCCTTTGTCAAAGATCAAAAAGCTAAATGTATACAGGAAAGTTTCTGTAGCCTCGATTTTATTCCATTGAGCCATGTCTCTGTTTTTGTTCTAGTATCATACTGTTTGTACCACTATTGCTTTGTAATATAGTGTGAAGTCAGGTATTGCTGTGCCTCCTGCTTTGTTCTTGTTTGCCAAACTACTTTTGCTGTTCTGGGTCTCTTCTGGTTTTAAATGAACCAGAATTTTAGGTTTGTTTTCTTTAGTTCTGTAAAGTATGCTGTTGATATTTTAATTGGGACCACATTAAATCTGTATAATGGTTTTGGGAGTATGATCATTTTGACAATATTGGTTTTGACTATCCAGCAGCAGGGGACACTTTTCCATTTTCAGAAGTTCTCTTTAATCTCCTTTATAAGATTAATGTATTTTTTTTTTGTAGAGGGCTTTCATTTGCTGGGTTAGGCTAATTCCTAGATATTTTATTTTTCTTGAAGTGATTATGAATGGTATTTTTTTCATAATTTCTTTCTCATCCTGTTCATTGTTGATGTACACAAATGCTAATGATTTTTGTGTGCTGATATTGTGTCCTGCTACATTGCTGAAATTCTGTAATTCTAAGAGTTTTTTGGTTGAGTTCTTTGGGTCTTCTATATAGAGTATTAGCCATCTGAAAATAATGATAATTTGAGTTCCTCTTTTCCTATATGTATTCTTTTTATTTCTTTCTCTTGCCTAACTACTCTGGCCAATGTTTAAAGTACTGTGTTGAGTAGAAGAGGTAAAATGGGCATCCTTATTTTGTTACTGATTTTAGGGGGAACATTGTTAGTTTTTCCCCATTTAGTATGATGCTGGCTATTGGTTTATATATAAATTTTATCATATTCAGTTATGGTCCTTCTATACCTGTTTATTCTTCATGGTTTTTTTTTTAATCATTAAAGGATGTTGAATTTTGTTGTAAGTCTTATCTGCATCTATTGATATAATCCTATGGATTTTGATCTTGCTTGTTGAAACACCTTTGGGTCTCCGGGATGAAACCTACTTGATCATGATGTATGATGTTTTAAAAAATATGCTGCATTCTATTTGCTAATATCTTGTGGAAGATTTTTACATTTACGTTCATTAAGAAGATTAGCCTATGGTTAGTCTTCTTTTTCAGTTGGCTCTTTATCTGGTTTTGGGATTAAGGTGACACAGGCTTCCACACATGAGTTCAGGAGCACTCCATCCCTTCAGTTTCTCTGAAGAGCTTGAGGAGAACTATTATATAACATACTTAAAGGTTTTGAAGAATTCATCAGTGACTCCATCAGGTCCTGGGTTTTTTTAGTTGAGAGATTCTTTATTATTAAAAGCATTCTCCCTAAAATCAGGACTAAGATGAATGACTATTCTTTATAGTCACTTCAAGAAAAGTAAAATATCCAGGGATTAACCTAACCAACTCTCAACTTTATTGAGAGTTGAGGCCATTAATAATGAGATATTATTAAGATATGTTGGTTATTTACTATCATTCTCTTCTTTATCTTTTGATGTTTTATTTTTCGTTTCCTGATGTTTTTTGTTGCTGTTTACCCACTGACCTCACTAGTTTCCCTGCTATTTTCAGCTTGTTTTTAGTTTGTGTCAATTTCACTGCTTGTTATGGGGTTGTTAAGCATATTAATGTCTTTTGGGGATCGTTTTGGTAGTTTGTATGGTAATGTGTCTGGGAATCTGCCCATTTCTTCAAAATTTGTTAATTTTCTCAAATATAATTTTTTGAAATAGTTACTGTCTTCTGGATTTCCACAGTGTGTGTTGTGATTTCATGTATTTCATTTCTAATTGCATTGATGTGAGTCATTTCTTGCTATCTCTTAGTAAGTTTGGCTGGGGGCATACCTATTTTATTTATTCTGTCAAAGACTCAGTTCTTCAATTTGTTGAAAAATTTTTACCATTTTTTTTGGGGGGGTTATGTTTTGTTATTTTAGCTACCATCTCATTGATTTAGGCTCTCTTCTTTAAAATCTTCCTCTGTAATTTTGGTTAGAGGGTGGTTTGTTGTTGTTTATCAAGAATCTTAAGAGTTCTCTTAAGGTTGGCTATTTGAGCTTGCTCTGTTTTCCTAATGTGAGCATTGATACAATACATTTTTGGTTTAGAACTGTTTTCATAGAGTCCCAGAGGTTTTGACAAGTTGTATCAACACTGTCATTAACTTCCAGAAAGTTTTCAGTTTCTTCCTTGATTTCTTCGGTTGTCTAAGAGTATACTGTTAATTTTTCAACAGTTTTTGTACTTTCCAAAATTTCTTCAGTCATTGATTTCTATTTCCATTGCATAGTGGTCTGAAAGTACACAGGGGATAATTTTTATCCTTCTATTTTTACTTAAGAAGGCTTTGTGGACTTGTATGTGATTGATTTTGGAAAAAGGACCATGTGCTGCTGAGAATAATGCATACTCTGTTGTAGAAGGGTGGAATACTCTGTATATATCCATTAAGTCCATACATGCCAAAGGCATGTGGTATAGCTCTGAAAGTTCTTTACTGATTTTTTTGGTTAGTTTATCTACCTCTTTGTGAAAGTGGGGTGTTAAAATCTGCTTCTATGATTGTGTAAATGTTTATCTGATCTTTTACTTTCAGCAGGTTTTGCTTTATGAAGATAGGTGCTTTGGTATGTGGTGCATATACGTTTATTAGGTGCATATAATGTTATCTCTTCCTGTTGGGTGCTTCCCTTAACTGGTATGTAGTGACCTTCTTTGTCTCTTCCAATCAGCTTGAAGTTTACCATGTATGATATTTTAATTGCTTGACTCATGAAATATCGTTTTCTATCCTTTAATTTTTAGTCTATTAATATCTTTTTTGGATTAGATGAGTCTCTTGAATGCAACAGACTGTTGGGTTCTGTTTTTGGAACCAGTCTGCAGGTCTGTGTCTTTTAATTGGAGACTTGAGGCTATTAATATTGAGATATTATTAAGATAGGTTGGTTATTTACTATCAATCCCTTCTATCTGTTGGTGTATTCTTTTTCTTTTCCTGATTTTTTGGTTGCTGTTTATTCACTGACTTCACTAGTTTCCTTGGTGTTTTTATTTGATTCACTGTTTCTGTTGAGAATATTATTAAGTATTTTCTCTAGAGCTGCTTTAGCACTCATGTATCTTCTGAGGTGGTCTTCTTCATAGAAATAACTTATTTTTGCATCTATTTTGAAGGATAGTTTTGCTAGATAAGTTAATCTGGTTTGGAAGTTATTTGGTCTTAGGGTTTGAAATGCCTCACTCCAAGCTCTTCTGGCCTTCAGGGTTTGTGTTGAGAAGTCTGCTATGATTCTAACTGGGTTACCTTTATGTGTGATTTTTGTGTTTTTCTCTGGCTCCTTTTAAAATAATTTTTTAAAAATTTATTATTTGTTTATTTATTGCTGGATCGTTGGTAATTTACTAAGGATGTGCCTTGGTGAGCTTCTTTTTTCATCATAATTGTTTGGTGTTCTAAAAGCATTACTTATTCATATTTTACTGTTATACTTGGGCAATTTTCTTCCATGACTTCTGTCAGGGTGCTAGTGAATCCATCTGCAGTATCTTCTAGTTTTTTTCTAACTCTGATTAGCCTTAGATTGGTCTTTTTGTCATTTAACAGTGGGTGGGTAGTCTTCTCTTGTTTTCTTATTTTCTTTTTGGCTTCTTTGAGCTGTTTATCACAGTTCATTATTTTGTCCTCAATATCATGTACTCCATCTTCCCACTAGTCATTTCTGCACTGTATAAACTCTATAGTTTTCTTGGTTCAGGTATTTCTGTCTGACATCTTTTAGAGAATTCCATATCCTTGTTGAATCTGTTATTCAGATTTTGGCTTGTATCTAGATGTCCCCCCAAAGCCTCATATGGTTGTGGGTGGAGCTTTTCGGATGTGGCTGAATCTAGGATATGTGACGCTGGGGTTGAATGTGTAATGTTGGGATTAAGGGCATGATGCTGTGATTAAGGGTGCCCCACCCTGAAGGTCAGTGCTCTGTTCAAGGAGCCATCAGCCTGGATGAAATGCGAAGCAAGGCTTGATTGCTGCTCCTCTGCTTTGCTGCCTTCTTTCTGCCACTCTATGAACCGTTTTTCCTCTGCCATGCCTCCCTGCCTTGCTGCCAGCCAACTGTGGATTGAAACCTCTACAAACTGTAAACCTTCCTCCTTTAATTTGTGGGCATTGGGTCTCAGCAATGAGAAATGTAACAAAGATAACTATTTTGGTTAGTTCATCCAGTTAATTTTTAAAATTTTTGAATTTTTTCCCTGAAATTCACAGCGGGTACATTGAGTGAAGTTGCTGTGAACTTTTGTTTCATTTCCTCTTTGAGCCCATCTATTTTCATAGATTTCTGCTTCCTGGTATTTGTTTTCTTCTCCCTTTGTGATATCTTGCTTTGCCTTGGGAGAGTTGGGGAGAGGGATTAGAGATCTTCAGTTTCCTTGCTTCCCCATTCTATGTGTTTTGAGTCTCTCTCTCTCTCTCTCTCTCTCTCTCTCTCTCTCTCTCTCTCTCTCCTTTTTTTGTGGTGGGAGTTACTGCAGGTTGAGAACTAGCAAAGTGAGGAGAATTTGTGCCTTTTATGCAGATTTAGCAGGGTGTTACCTCCCTGTGAACGATTTCCAGCTTTGTATGTCCAATGCTAGTATTTATTCCTTCTGTTATTTACTTTAAGTAATTTTGGCCATATCCCTATGCTTTGCTGAAATAATTGCTTGCATTTATAACAGCCTCCACAGAAGTCTTGTAGTCCTTCTATATGATAGTCCTTGCAGCTACTTGTCTCCTCTTGGTCTATTCACTATGCACACTGTCACAGTTCACTACTTGTGGTTGCTCTGCAATGATCTAGGAGGGGTGGGGTGGAGAGAACGGAGGTGGTTGGATGAGGAGTGTTAGATACTGAGAAGGACGTCTGCATGGGGGAACAGTGGTAGAGGAGAAGGAAAATTTTAAGTGGCATCTGATTTTATTGGAGTACTTTGAATTGGGTTGAAGAGTTAGTATTGTGAGTTTTCAGAGGATATTTTTGTATAGACAAGGGTGAGATACGGGAGAAAGGGGGTTTACTTTGTGTTTGAGGAAAGCTATGTGGTTGTCAGAACTTACTGATAAAGAAGACAGTAGGTAAGATATGGAAGAGCTAAGTCCAGCTTCTGACCACTGGATCTGGGTCTGTGTTCACCAGCCCTGCCTCTCAGCGGGACTCTCACCAGTCTGCTCTCCAATTCCTGGCTGTCTCCCATGGCCATCTTTCCCTCACGCACTCTGGGGACCTGGCAGTGCGGAGCAGCCACGCTGCTGCTCTGGGACCCAGGTTCAGACTTAATCCTATTTTTTTCCTCCTCTGTAAGTTCTCTCATGGGTCTTGGGTAGCCTCTACTCACTTCAATTCCTATCCAAACTATTATTTTCCAGACTCAAGGCACTTTGTCCTGGAGAGGCGGAGTTGTTGGTGCTCAGTGCTTCACCATTTTGGGACTCCTCAGGAGTTTCTTCATTTTATGGCTGCATAGTATTCCAGATGTATGTATCACATTTTCTTTACCCACTCATCAGTTCTTGAATACTTACAGTGACTGATTGTTTTAGATATTATGAGTAAACATGAGAATTCAGATATCTACTTGACTTGCTGATTCCATTTCCTTTGGGTATATACCCAGACATGGTTTATGTTAAATGAAATAAGCCAGGCACAGATAGACAAATCCCACACGCTCTCACTCATGTGTGGAATCCAAAAAAGTTAACCTTATAGAAGTTGATTGAGAGTGGTTACCAGGGGCTGGAAGAGGCAGGGAGATGTTGCTCAGAGAACACAAAGCTTCAATTAGATAGGAGCACCAAATTTAGGAGATTGATTTGTAATATGCTGACTGTAAATAATACATTCTTGAAAAATACTGAATGTGGATGTTTAGTATTCTCATCAGACAATGATGACCATATGAGGTAATGCATATGCTAATTAGCCATATTTAGTGCTCTCACAATGTATGTATACTACAAAGCATCATGTGTTACACAGAAAATAGATAGATGCTTATATGCCAATTAAGAAAATGCAAGCTAGGGGCAGCAGTGTGCACCTATAGTCTTGACTATAGGCTGAGGCTTGAGGCCAGGAGTTCAAGACCAGCCTGCGCAACACAGACTCCCTCTGAACAAAACAAAACACAACAAAAAGAAACAAAAACACAAGCAACCATTTAACCAATAAAACAACCGAACAATAAGAAAACAAATACCTCCCCACACAACTAGCATGTCTTTGTGATGGGAAAAACCAGGTCCTACCCTGACTCCTCCCTCTACGTATCAGTTTCCAACTCTCAGTTCTTGGCCAAAGCCAGCAAGGAAAGAAGCACTATCGTGTTTAATTTCTAAGTTAACTTAACTTCGAATGAAACTCGGTTCTGGTTCTCACACAGAGCACGTCCCTTCCCTATGGACACCATGCGGATGTGTCAGCTTGGCCCTGGCCTTCTTATTTAAGGACCTACCTGCCATGCCTGAGACTCCAAGCCTGAGAGAGGCAGCAGGGCTGGAGGTGCACACTGTGGCTGTCACTCTGCAGCTCAGCAGCAGGCAGCACCTGGTCTCAGGCCTCCCAAGGCTGTGTTCTCTTGTGCCTTCTCAACAAGTCTCATTGCCTGGTGTACAATAATAACTCTATCTATGCACTGAGTTAAGTGCTGTCTGCACATTAATGAGTGGAATATTTAAAATAACCCATTTACAAGGCTTATTCCCTCCCTTCCACAGAAGAGAGACCCGAGGCACTGAATATATAAGGAGAGCCAGACACACACGGCCTGTGCAGGGCTGCATGCAGATGTCTGTCTTCCCCCTCAGAGGTCCAGTTGAGGCCCTTTGCAGCCTTTTTTATTCTTTTGGTGGGAGCAAAGAATGCGGGGGTCCATCCCTGGCAAAGACCCCAAGCAGAGTTGGGAAGCAGCAGATCCAGGTCAGAAGTACCATAATGGCCAGCACTAAAGATACCAGAAGCCTAGGGAGCCTTCTGAAGGGAAGCGAACTCTTCTCCCTCATCATCAGTTTCTTTGCTTCTAAGGCCTGGGACCCAGTGGCCGTGAAGTCCACAGTGGGGCATGGGTTGTGGTCTCTGGACAAACACAGTGTTATTTGCTGTGTGCAGGTAAACGACCATTTGGTCCTCTTTGGGACCAAATGTGGGATTTGATTGCTAATTATGGAGTCACATGGATGGTGCTGTGGGTAGACCTTAAATTAAAATCCTAGCACCAAGAATTCTTGTTTTGTTTTTTTTAAGTTCTGAGAGACATGTTTTCCTAAGTGTATGACTATTTTTTACTTCATTTGCGAGCACTAACATGCATTCTATGTGTTAGTGAGGACTCTGCTCCTACCTCTAGACAGCAACTTGGCCTCTGTCTCTCTCTGCCCTCCATGTGACACATGCATTCTCGGGAGGTGCCGGCAGTGCTCACCTTTGGCGAGGTTTTTCCTGGCTGTCATTGGACTGGGTCTGAGGAGGTTCCTGAAGCTGAGGTAAAGAACCTAACTTACCCTCCTGCCAGAAGAGGTTTGAGGTTTCCCTGACTCCTGTTGCAGAAACGGAAATTTTAGGACTAGTCAGTAAGAGGCATGGGAAGGCTTTATTTAGGCAAAAATTCAAAAGTACACACTCAAAGAAACAGAGTTCAGGCTCTTAAGAGAAGAGGTGCCTTAGTTCCTGGAACAGAGAACACTTATGCTTTCCTTGAGGATATGGAAACCCTCCTGAAAATGTGGCCCCTCGTGTGAAAGTTACAAGCACATTCTCTAAGTAGAGGACCATTTAAAAAAATAGGTAATTTAACCTTAATTTACCAAAGCAGATGGTACGTAGAGGAAAGGCATTTGATTTTATTTTAAATTTATTTATTGTATGTTTGTGGTACATAACTACACTATTTGGGGGAGTTGGTGCCACACATTGTATCATGATTACCTTCTATCCTTTCCCTCGTCCCTTCTCCTCTTCCATCTTTCTTTAGGTCCCCTTCCCTAACTCCAAAATGTCTTCTTCTCTGTTTCCTTCCATCTCTCCTTTATTTTTCTCTTTAAGTTATTTTTATTTTGGGTTCCTCATATAAAAGAAACTGGGATATTTAACCTTCTATATCTGATCTATTTCAGTTAACATTATGGTGTCAAGATCCACCCATTTCTTTAGGCTGAGTAATACTCCTTTGGGTAGATATTGAATACTAAAGTATACTAATTTATGTACTAATAGGCCTCTAGGCTGTTCTCATAATTTACTACCTGTTGTTAATTATGCTGTCATACACATAAGTATGCAAGCATCAATGTATATGATGTCTTTAACTTTCAGGAAGATACCCAGGAGAGGCACAGCTGGAACAAATAGGATTTCTATTTTAATTTGTTTGAGGAATCTTCATATTGATTTCCATAGTGGTTGTATTAATTTACATTCCCACAAAAAATGTAGAAGCACTTCTTTTCGTTTATTTTTTATTTTTTTGAGTTGATGATAGCCATTCCTTGTGGAATAATATAGAATTTCAAGGTTGTTGTATTTGTATTTTCCTAATGGCCAAAGATGCTAGCATTTTTTCATGTTTTCACTTGTTACCCATTTGTACTTCCTCTTTTGGGAAATGTCTATTCATTTCAATTTCCATTTTTTGGATTGAGCCCTTTTTAGGGGGCAATCTAATTTTCTTGAATATTTGCATATTCTAAATATTAGTCCAAAGAATAGTTGGCAAAAAACTTTTTCCCATCCTGTAGGTTGTCTCTTTACTGTTGGTTCTTTTCTTTGCTGTGCAGAGCTTTTTAAATCCATTTAAATTCCATTTACTGATTTTTGATATTCATTGGGATTCTGTCTAGGAAGTCCTTGCATGTACCTATGTCTTCAAGTGTTTTTGATTCTATATGTAGGTGTTTGATTCATTTTGATTTAGTACAAGGTGAGAAATAGGGGTCTAGATTCATTCTTCTGTGTATGGATAACCGTTTTTTTCCAGAGCCATTTATTAAAGAGGCTGTCTTTTCAGCTATTGCTGATTTAATATCATCCTTCTTAGAAGTCCTACCATGCTTCTTTTGTTCTACTACCATTGGTTCTATCTATCACATTGTGTCTTATTGGGATTTGAATATGTGTGATAGTTTAAACAAAATTTTTCTATCGAAAATGAGATATTATAGTACCCATTGATCATTTTCTGTTATTTGGTTCAGAAAGCCCTGTAATTCTTTCACTGTATGCATGGCTTTATACTATTTTGTTATGTTTGATATTGCTGTATTTGAAACTATAGCAGAGTAAGTGATATGGTAATAGCTACTGTTGATGTCCGGTTGTCTTAATGTAAAGTACTGTGTTGCCTATGTTGTCCTGTTCTGATCTGCTCTGTACTGCCCTCTTTTGTTTTATTCTCTTTAAAATAAAAAATTAAAAAAAATCTAAAAAAAAAAGAAAAAAAAGAGGCTGTCTTTTGCCTAGCATATATATATATATATATATATATATATATATATATATATCCTTTTTTGAGACAAGGTCTCGCCATGCAGTTCAGGCTGGCTTTGAGCTCACTTTGTAGCTCAGGTTGGTCTCAAACTCACAGCGATCCCCCTGCCTCAGTCTTCTAAATTCTGGGATTAAGGGCATGCCTCACCATGTCAGGCCCTAGTATATATTTTTAGCTCCTTTGTCTAAGATCAGATGGCTGAAGATGCATGGTTTGTTTCTGTCTTTTGTTCTACATACTTGTTTCCCTGCCAGTACCATGCTGTTTTTGTCACTGTAACTTTGTAACAGAACCTGAGGTCTAGGTCTGTGATGCTCCTGGCTTGCTCTTGTTGCTCTGCATTGCTTCAGCTACTTTAGGTCTCTTCTGGTTCCACATATATTTTAGGATGATTTTATTAAGTTCTATAAAGAATGCTACTTATATTTTGACTGGTATTGCATTAAAGCTATTTGTCATTTTTGATAAGACTGAGTTAGGTGGAAGAAATAAAGACAGGTAAAAAGAAGATAGGGAAAACTGGAACTTTAAAACTGCATTTTTAAGAACAGTTGTAGTTTCAGGACACAAAAGTTATTCAAGTCTTCTTCCCTTCCAGGAAACTCACTAAACAAACAAACAAACTAACTAACTAACTAAAAAACAAATGCGAAAGGGTCTCAAAAACACAATGCTCCTGTAACCCGGGCTCTGGGCCTGTACTTTTCATCTGTGAACTGTGTTTCCTCCCACAGATCTCCCCTTCAAAGAAGCAGCAATGTTAGCGGGCAGCAGATCTGAACTTCACACACAGGGGAATGGTTTGCTTCCTGACACAGCCCAGCAGGATGGGTGCTTGACAGACAGTGGGAACACTCATGTTACTGAAGACACACCCAGGTCCCGTAAATACATCTAGCTCCAGATCATAATGCACCTCTCTTGAGGGCCCTCACTCTATTTTTTTGAGTGTGTACTTTTAAATTGCTGCCTAACAGATTCTTTTATGTTGCTTACTGACATGTCCTGAAAATTCTTTTTCTACCCATAGGAGTCAGTGAACCTAATTTAATTCTACAGTAGGGTGGATTTAGGTCCCTCATCACCCTTTTGGAAACCTCTTTGTAGTACAGTTAGAAATGAGGAAGTTGAGGAAGCCATTCCTTTATTTATCTATAAACACTACACTACCCTAATGATTATCTATGGTTAAATTTAGGAGGTCATGATTCCCCTAGGCAGCAGATCATCCATACCAGTGAAAGATGAAATCAGAGACACCGGAAGCTAACCATTTAAATACTGGAAACCTTAATTATCGAGGATTTTTCTCTTTTTCCCTCTGTCTTTCTGCCTGTTCCTACTGCTTACTGGTTTCAAGAGATCAGAGAGACCAATGGTGAAACAGGAGAATTTATTTTAGGTGGGCACCAGTTTAGTGTCCAAAGGCTGAGCCCTAAACAAAGGAAGGGCTCTAGTTTCTATATGTGGTCAAAGGGTTTGGTCCATCTAGTAGCATGAAATTGGTGGGTGGGCAAGTGAGTTTAGAGAACCAAGACAAAGGTAGTTAATCAAACAGTGACAGTTTTGCAACTTAGCAACAGCCATAGGGAAAGGAAGTCTATAGCGGAGCTGTTTAGATGGGGAAAACGCTTTTTAAACCCTGCTTCAGCACAATCTTCAATGAACATAGCTACTTACTACTTACTATGAGGTGTAAACTTGGCAATTCTTTCCTTGTGGTGCACAAGAACCTGGACTATTTTTATCTTATTCAACTGCAACACTTGGACCCTGTCCCAGGCCATTTGTCTTGATGAGCTATTGGCAGTAGGTAAAAAAGATGCTGGGACCAGGACTAAGTCCACCCAAATGCTTATCCCTGTTTTTTCTTCCCACTTCCCCCAACCCTTCTCTCACCCCCAACCTCTCATTTGCAAAACTGAGGTGTATAAACTCTGTGTACCTGATGCCAGAGTTCCCCCTTTTGGGTGGCTGGGATCACGTCCTAGGCCATGTGGATTCAAGTGGTCATTCAGTGAGAACTGACATTGTCCTTGGATCTGGTGAGTCTACAAACCAAAAGGAGCCCGGTGCTTTTCTTTTTTCTCTTCCTTTTTCCTCTCCTAAAGTCCCTATTCCCCTTCTCACTCTTTCCCCTCTTTCATCCACCAGGGAACTGCAATTCTTTAACCATTCTTCTGATGTTAGCAGAGAAAGACAGTGAGCCAGAGGGTGGAGAGGGGTCAACAGAACTGGGGGCTCAGGAAGTTTCTCATGGCTCTGGGGACAGCTCTGCCTCCATCTGGGAGGGAAGGGAGGTGTCTTCCCAGTGTGTCTCACCTGGGTGCTGGTGCTGAGTGAAATGGAACAAGAAAATGAAGTTGTGTCCAAGCTACTGTGTTGACAAAAGCTCACCTTTCTCCCAGTCCCGCGCCTCAGGGAAGTGGGGAAGGGAAGCTGGTGTGTTTTCCACTGGGGTATTAGGGAGAAGCATGAATGGCCGCTCCATAGTCTGGGGTGGCTGGCCAGAACCCAGCCGATTTTCTCTCTTCCTTGCCAGCAGCTCCAAGCTGTGCTGGGGAAAAGAAAGGAGACAAATATTCCCCTCTACTGGGCTGCACCCTAAAGATATACACTGTGGGGGCCTTGCCCACAGGCTCACGGGGAAGGGCTCTATTTCGGTACTTTGCAGCTGTGTGCAGCACATCTGCCGTGACCTTCCTAGGTCCTAGAGCCACCTGTCCAGCCCTGCAGATAGAGCTCTTCTGGGCCACTTCTCCAAGGTCAGCTTGCTTCCTTCCTCGACCTTGTTTTGTTTCTTAGGACAATTTTAGTCTTAAGTTTATCTTCCTGTCTGAAATAATACATGTGCTTTTCAGTCACTATGGCCAGAGGAATCTTCAGACTTTTTAAACCGTCTATGAGCACTTTACGTATGTTACAGGTCCCTAGATATAAAGACCTTTGGGATAGGTTTCTTTTTTTTCTTTCTTTCTTTTTCTTTTTAGTAAGGCCCAGCTGTTGTGTATGACTTTTTCTTGCCTTTCTGATCTATTGTAAAAGATGAAAAAAAAGTTTTTGCATACTATGGTGGGAAATGGGGCTCAATGCATGGTAAAGGCTGTTAGACCTGGGACTAGGATGCTTATCCTGCTAGGAGGGGTAGCGCTAGCCTATAACCCCAGCACTGGGGAGGCTGAGGCAGGACTGCTGTGAGTTCAAAGGCTAGCCTGGGCAACATAGTGAGGCCTGGTCTCAAACAAAACAAAAGTTGCTTACTCTGGCTGTGACAACAAGGGAACTGGCCAATGTTGCCTGATCTGGGAGAGATTCCTGCATGACTGGCACGGACCCCTGGATTAGCCAGGACAGGAAATGGGAGGCTGTGTGTTGTGCCTGAACGTGGCTTGGCTGTGTGGTCTGGGAGAAGTTGGGCAGCCTCAGCCTGGCCTCAGGAGAGCTGAGGCAAGCTGCTTGGACAGTCTGATACAGGGACCGAAATAGAAGCCTGCAGTTTTCTGTTTTCACTTTTTCTTTTTTATCTCTTTCCAGAAGTACACAAGAGATCTTGAAGGTGTACAGTGCATCTTAAGTGATTATGGGTAACTTGATATCTGTCCCCAAAATATCACTTCCAAGCTATATTTTATAATACTGAGACTGATTTAAAAGGGAGAATTTAAAAGGTTGATTTTTCTCCAAAGGTAAAGTGAAGAACAGAAAGGCAAATCCTCAAATTTGGTTTTTGTAGTAAGGAGGAAATATGAACAAAGATCCTATCTAGCAATCTACTGCTTTTCTCTCTCTCCTTTTGTCTCTTACTGGTTGTAAGTCAATACAGTGTTAACTGACAGGAAAGAATGAGTTACTCTGAGTACTTGGGGTACTAAAGAGAATACCTTTATGACTTACATAATAAAAAGGAGTGCTAACCAATATCCTCTAGAGGACAATACTACTGAGTAGGCTATTTATAGCTGTAAATCAAAAGCCAAGAAAAAATCAGATTATAATTCAGCATAGCCAATGCAGCTTAAAGTGCACTCTGATTTAATGTGATTGTTTTGCATCATACATGTTTATTTTTCTGCCTGCTGATCTGTATTTCAAACAATTTGGTTAAAGTATCTGCAGTTGCTTCACTTAAGAAAAAAATTTTTTTTTGAGTTCATATCAATTTATTTTTATTTTTGTTCTTATAGGCTGTATTAAGGATTTCCACAAAAATAAACAAAAACAAAAAAACCACCAAACAGTTAAACAGATATTCAAGGGTTACTAAATTCATGTAAAACATTAGAGAGTAAAAACAAAGACTGCTAGGCCTGGGGTTTACATAAAGCTTACAAGTAATATCCTTAAAGTTTAGTGTCATGGTTTATGTCGGTGGCCCCCAGGCCTGATGTATTTGCATTGTACATTTGTGACTGGTTCATTGTCTAGTGCTTGGATTGATGGTGTCAGTGCTACACCCTCCTAGAGGGTGGAGCCAGGATGTGATGTAATGGCAGGAAGAAGGTGTGTCTCTCTCTTGCTGGTTTCCACTTGCTGTTTGCAGCCGCCATGAACTGTGGCCCCGCCATGCCACCCTGCCTTGGAGTCAACTGAGTATGGGTTGAAACCTCCAAAAACTGTAAGAAATAAACCTTTCCTTTCCCAACTTTGGGCATCAGGTATTTTGTCTCACGATGAGTAAAAAGTAACTAAGACATTTAGTAACAGAAAGATTAGGTTAATATGCATTTTTCTGTGTATTAACTTTTTTGTTAGTTTAGTTTTGTTTTGAGACAGGGTCTCACTATGTACCTCAGACTAGCACTGGACTCACTGTGTAGTCCAAACTGGCCTCAAATTTATGGCAATCCTCCTCCACTCAGCCTGCCAAGTGCTGGGTTTACAGGCATATGCCACCATGCTTGGTTTGTGCATTAACTTTTAAGTATATGTTACACCTAAACTTTCTTTTTAAGTAGGCTTACCGACAAATGGACATGCATGATATTAGCCCAAATGCTTTTTGATTGCATGGCTTAACAGTGAGGTAATTTAAATTGGTTGGTAAGATAACAATAAAGATGTCTTTAAAGCTGGCAACGTTTGTCCAGGGTGTTTCTCAATCAAATTATTATCTTAAAAATTGATTTATAAATATGCATTTTTTTGTGTACAGTAACTTAAGCATTTTTCCTTGGTTAAAGAGAATATATATAATTTCCCTGTAATTAAGATCTGGTCTTATGTTAAGTATGTACCAGGGCTTATTTTTATGGAATATGTTATTTTTTCCAAGTACAACAATCTAAATTTATTCATGCATTAAAATCTGCATTTATTCAAATACAGCCATGCCATCTTCTTGTGGAACATTGTCATTATTCTCCAAATTCCAAATTCTGGTCTGAATTTCTTGTGACTCCACTTCCTGTAGAATCATTGGTCCTAAGCTTTGTGTCCAGCAACAGAGCTCTCCTTCTTGTCCAGGTAGCCTGCTCAGACTGCACTGGCAACACAGCTGTCAGTGATTTTACCCATGAATTCTTCCCCTGAGTCATGACCTCTTACAGGCGGGGCTTCACAAAGTTTCCATTAAATCAAGTGTTAACTGAAGATTTACGAGACAGGAGTAGCAACAAAAGTGATGACAGTTAAGAAAGGTGGCCCACACAGAAGCAACAACAACAAAAAAATTGCAGGCACCAAAATTCAGAAAACATTTCTTTGTTTCACACAACTACATCAAGCACATCTGTACTCTGAATGGTCATTCTACAACAAGTCTCAAATTCATCTGTTTATGTGTTTACCTCAAGTCCAAAGATGCTTGCTTATTTACAAATAATTATAAGTTATGCTCTCATTTATTTATATTTAATTATATATTATTATTTTATAGTTCAATACATCTGTCATGTGTTTCAGCAGACACATTAAATGCATCCATCTAGCTGATAATCTTAACTGGGGCTTATTTTTGGGATAGGGTTTATATCATGAGCCTCCTAAAAATCATGGTGTGTGGGCTGGGGATTTAGCTCAGTGGCATAAGCACCTGCCTGGCAAGCATGAGGCCATGAGTTTGATCCCCAGTAAAAAAAAAAAAAAAAAAAAAAAAAAATCATGGTGTGGCTTATTTTCTAATTAGATCTTATTTGGGGGGAAATACAGTGCGTATATATGAATATATATGGTCTTAAAATATTAAGCATGCTATACTTTGGCTTTTGTGAGTAACCTAAAATAATTGTTAAAATGAGGAAATAAGTAAATGTAAATGAGATTAATGGTTTTTTAAATGTTCATAGCAACATCTGAGTCATCAGTTGCTCAATATAAATTCAAGGATTAGTTTCTGAAAGTTTACAAGGCAATATGGTCTATTAAATGTGTTCACATATAAAGTTTAAGATTGCTTTCTTATGTATACTAAGTTAAATTTCTAATACTATTCTATATTAAAGTATTTTTAAAAAATTTTCCTTAATGGGGAGTGGGGCACTGGGCAAGGGAAATTGCCAGATAGAACTCCCTTCTGTGGCTGAAAAAGTATCTCCCTGAACCAGTTTGCTCCTCCACTGATTGGTAAGCTCTCTGGTTTCCCCAGAGTCCTACTGTACCACACCCACAAATGTGGTTTTTAAAATATTAAATTTAAATAAATCTATACGTAAAAGTTTAAAGAGTTTTCTGTGTTTAATATATAAGGTTTTCTTAAGGTTAAAATGCTGTTGGTTAAAGACTTGATTAAAAAACGAATGTCTGTTTTATCAAAACAATTTCTTGGGCCAGGGATTTAGCTCAGTGGCATAAGTGCCTGCCTTGTAAGTGTGCAGTTGTTAGTTTAATCCCTGGTACCAAGAAAAAAAATTTTTTTCTTGTGTTTCCTATTGTTATGCTTTTGATTGTTTAAGAAGCTCAGTTTAAAAGTTAAAAGATTACTTAAATGCTGGGCTAACTGTAAAATATTTCTGATAGTTTATAATTGGTTAAATTAAACAGCTGTCATCTTAGGCTATACCACATTCTATGCATAACTGAGATGTATATATCTGAAGACAAAAATATGCTGAGTTCAAGCTTTAAGAGTTATGGCAATGCAACAAAGGCAAGCCACGAGACATCACAATCCCTGACTTGAAATTGTACTACAAAGCTACTGGGATAAAATCAGCATGGTACTGGCAAAAAAACAAAACAAAACAAAACAAAACAACAACAAAAAAAAACCAGACCTGAGGATCAGTGAAACAGATTAGAAGATGCAGACACAACTACAAAGACACTCAGCCACCTTATCTTTGACAAAAGGGCCACACATGTTCTCTGGAAGAAAAACAGCCTCTTTAATAAGGGGTGCTGGAAAAATTGGCTTTCCACAAGCAGAAGACTAAAACTAGACCCATGGCTATCATTATGCACTAAAATCAAAATGGATCAAGGATCTAAATATTAAAACAGAAACACTAAATCTACTAGAAGATAAGGTAGGTAATAATCTTGAGGACATAGAGGTAGGCAGAGAATTCATGTACAAAATACAAACTTCACAGGAAGTACTTCAAAGACTCAACAACCAGGATCTCATCTTATTAAGAAGTTTTTGCACATCAAAAGAAATCACCAAGAGAGTGAAAAGAAAATCCACAGAGTGGGAAAAAATTTTAGCTAATTGTCCTTCAGACAAAGGACTTATATCCAGAACACGTAAATAATTGAAAAATGTCAAGTTCCCCAAATTCAAAGACCCAGTCCAAAAATGGGCATCTGAGATGAACATGCACTTCTGGATGAAGAAATACAAATGTCAAATAAATATATGAAGAAATGTACAACATCACTGGTCATTTGAGAAATGTAAATTAAAACAACATTGAGATTTCATCTCACCCCAGAAAGAATGAGTCATCAAGAAATCAACCAATAGCAAATTGGAGTAGAGCAGTGGGGAAAGGAGCCCTTCTCTACTGTTGGCGGGAGTGTAGATTGGTACAGACACTGGAAATTTGTGTGGAGAATCCTCAAAAAAGTTAGGATTGGAGGTCCCACTTAATACAGTTATTTCTCTTCTGGATATTTTCCCAAAAGAACTGAAGACATTATGCCACAGCAGTATATGAGCACCCAGGTTTATAGCAGCACAATTTATAATAGCTAAATCTTGGAAACAACCCAAATGCCCATCAACTGAGGAATGGATAAAAATGAAGTAGTATTTTTATACAGTGGAGTATTACTCAGCTATAAAGAAGGATAAACTTGAGGCTTTTATATGTAAATGGATGCAACTAAAGATCATAGTCCTAAGTGAAATAAATGAGACTCGCATGTGTAAATATCATATTGTCTACTGAGTATAAACAAAAAAAGAGTAAATAAGATCCAAAATGTGCAATAGATATTGTGAAAATGAAAGAGAAAAAAGTGGTGCTCAAAAGGAAAGAACAACTGGGATAGGGTAAAGAAGGGAAAAAAGGGAAAAGATTATATATGTATATATATATATATATATATATATATATATATATACATATGTATACACAAATATATGTGTGTATGTAAATATATACAAGATAGATAAGTACACCACTAATCTCTGTTAGTTCATCAAAGAGAACAGTTTGTGTTTTCATTGTCTGAACATTTTTTATGCCTAAATTGTAATCTCAATAACTATTTTCAAGATAACAATATGCAATATATTACCTAGTGTTAATTTCCTATTTTTTTGAAATTCTGTATCATTTTCATCTTTTTTTAGTTTTGTTTTTAAAATAAAAAAAGTTAAAGCAAGGTAGGTATAATGCATGCAAAGTAACCAATAGGTGCTGTCTTTTATACACTGTATCTAGATCTTAAAACATACAATTAAATTGTTTGACATTTCCTTAAATTTGATCCTGCTACTTAAAACTTGATCTACCTCTATTGGCTTTAACTAAACAAGCATTTTGTTGTTGTATAAATGAGATACAGTTGTATACTGGATAACAGGTCTGTTTAGTGGTCAGTAACACAGTTTCCTAAACTTGTGCGAAGTCTAAAAATATATTTTAATTCTTGTCAATGCGGTCACATCATGTGAATCTGTTAAAGGAATCTAACTTTTGCCTTAAGAGTAAAAATGAAGTTTGTATATATAAAAGAGTTCTTTGTAGTTTTGATGCTAATTATTGTTAACCTATTGATATATCAAATGCATTTATATTCCCCCAGTGAAGGAAATAAAAGACCTTTACATTGAAAACTACAGTACTCCGAAAAAGGAGATAGAAGAGGGTATCAGAAAATGGAAAAATATCTCTTGCTTTTGGGTAGGAAGAACTAATATAGTAAAAATGGTCATATGCCTAAAATTATCACACAGATTTAATGTAATCCCAATAAAAATAGCAACAGTATACCTCACAGATCTAGGGAAAACATTTCTAAAATCTGCTTAGTACCAGAAGAAACCTAGAATAAAAAAAGCAATTCTGTGCAACAATCTCTGACTTGAAATTGTACTATAAAGCTACAATGATAAAAACAGTATGGTACAAAACAAAACAAAAACAACAATTAAAAAACCCAAATGACAGACTCGAGGATCAATGGAACAGATTAGAAGATGTAGAAACAACTCTAAACATATTCTGCCAACTTATCTCTGACAAAGGAACCAAACACCTCCACTGGAAGAAAGATAGATTCTTTAATAGATAGTGCTGGAAAAACTGGCTTTCCACATGCTGAAGACTACAACTATAACCATATCGCTCACCATGCACTAAACTAAAATAGAAATAGATCAGATATCTAAATATTAAAATAGAAACACTAAATCTACTGGAAAATAGAATTGGTAGAACTCTTAAAGAGATTGGTATAGGCAAAGACTTTATGAACAAAACTCTGGCCACAGAAAATACTACAAAGAATCAACAACTGGAATCTCATTTTATTAAAAATTTTCTGCATAGCAAAAGAAACCACCAACAGAGTGAAGGAGGCAACCCACAGAGTTGGGAAAATTTTTTCCCATCTGGTCCCCAAAGGACTAATATCTAGAATATATAAAGAACTAAAAAAAAAAAAAAAAAGACTACCCAAATTTAAAGATCCAATCCAAAACTGAGCATCCTAAATAAAGAAACAAACACATAGACAGGTATAGTAGTGCACACGTGTAATTTCAGCACTCAGGAGGATTGTTGTGAGGATTATTGCAATTTTAGACCAGCCTGGGCTACAAAGTGAGCCTGAACTGCATAGTGAGGTCCTGTCTTAACAAACAAACACACCAAGTAGAAACAGCAAATAAATATACAAAAAAATGTTCAGCATCACTAGTCATTTGAGGGATGCAAATTAAAACAATGCTGAGATCCCATCTCACTCCAGAAAGAAAGGCTATTATCATGTTCATTTTATTGTGATGAAATACACATAACATAAATCTATCACAATAACCACTTAAAAATGTTCAGTTCAATGGCATGAACTGAACTATCTTCATGATGTTGTGAAATCATTTAGTCATCCCAAATGGAAACTTCATGTCCATTAAGCAGTCCCTCCCCTGTCTCCTCCATCTAGCTCTGGAAACCATGAATCTATTTTCTATCTCTATGAATCTTCTAGCCTTAGTATTCTCTATCAATGGAATCATACAATATATGGTCATTGGTGGCTGATTTTTCTCACTTAACAATGTTTTAAAGGCTCATTCACATTCTAGCATGGATCTTTACTCCATTCTTTTTTTTTTCTATTAATGTCAGATATACTTTTTTTTTATTTAAAAGAGAATAAAACAAAAGGGGGCAGTACAGAGCAGATCAGAACAGGACAACATAGGCAACACAGTACTTTACATTAAGTCAACTGGACATCAACAGTATCTAACACCATATCTCTTACTCTACTATAGTTGAGCATAGTTTCAATTACAATAATATCAAACATAACAAAATAGAATAAAGCCATGCATATAGTTAAAGAATTACAGGGCTTTCTGAACTGAATAACAGAAAATGATCAATGGGTATTATAATATCTCATTTTTGATAAAAAAGAAAAAAATTTGTTTGAACTATCACACATATTCAAATTCCAATAAGACACAATGTGGTAGATAGAACCAATGGTAATAGAACAAAAAAAGCATGGTAGGACTTCTAAGAAGGATAATATTA
>PVJX010024707.1:0-27729 GCA_004027295.1 Dolichotis patagonum | reverse complement strand
AGTGGCCCCCTCAAGACTGCATGAGTTTGGGGGAGACATCCAAACACAAACCATGACAGACAGACACAGGGGCAAGCTCACACCCCACCACTTGAAGACCCCAGAAAACTCGGCAGTTGGTTCCAGTTGGCTTGCGCGGCCCTGAATGCTTTTTCTTTGGCTCAGATTTCCTTGCTTCAGGGCTCTGCCTCCTCTCATAGCCAGGAGCAGATGGCAGATTCAGTAGCTATCCAGGGACAGTATCACATGCCACCCCAAGCCCTTCAGCCACTGCCACCGCCCTGCACCTTCCTCAGCTTCAGTCTGGGACTCTGTACTTTTGATGTTTTAAATAAAGTATGATGGGGGAGGTTTTTCTCTGGTCATGCTTTGATTACCAGTTTGGGGTTCTAAATGCCTCCAGTACTTGGATGTTTGTATCTTTCTGAAGATTTAGGAAATTTTCTACCATTTCACTGAATACATTTTTTTGTACCTTTAGTCTTAGAGCACTCTTCTAATAAAAAGAACTTCACAGATTCTGTCTTTGAAATAAAAATAAATTTTCAACATCTTTAAAAAAAAGTTTGTGCTGATGGTGACTTCACAATGTCACCCCCCCACACACACACACCCTTTTTTTGGGCACGGTCTTGCTGTCAGCTCAGGCTGGCTTCAAACTTACTGTGTCACCCATGCTCGAACTCACAGCCCATCTGCCTCAGACTCCCACGTGCTGGGATTACAGGCATTGCCACTGCCCCTGGGTTTCCCTTTCCTTCTAAAGGAAGGTGACATGTTCCACTTTGTCTCCGCAGTCCCAGTTTAGCTGTGTTGGCATAATAATTAATAGTTAATAGTGCATTCCTCCACTCTTAAATGTATACTGGTCTGGATGGCAAGTTACTCCACTGCCTCCCATCAGGTGCAACTCAGGGTCCCCTGAGCTTTCCTGGCAAAGCCCCTCAGTTCACATTTCTCCGCTTTCTCTCCACATTCCCCCTTCAGAGCCAAGGAACCTCCCTGCTGACTTCTGTGCCCTAGAGACATACGTGTGAGGGGTAATCAAAGCAGTGGGCCACCTCTCAGAGCTGTCCCTCCACACCAGAGGCTGGTCACCTCCGGCCGTCAGGAGAGAGTCTCAGACCAGTGCAGGACAGGGTACACTGACAGGTTCTGGCCACCTCACGTGCCCCACTGTTAAAATCCATCTCAGGGCCTCCAGAGACACTGGGCCAAGCCCGAGCCCAAGGGAAGTGCTCCCTAGAGACACGCAGCGCTGGCTCAGCCAGGCAGCCTACAGACACAGGCAGCCACAGGCAGGTTTTTAGACAAATAAAATGAAACTTTATTCTCATATTGTGTGGAACAGTTTTTGAAATAGGAACTGTTATCTGACCCCAAAACTCCCGACACTCTGGACATCTTAAAAGGTTACTTTCTGTACAATTATATAAATATTTTCAATTCTATATATGAAGGTGATGCTAATGGTCTTAAAAGTTTTAAAAATCAATACAACTAGATTCTTTAGGAAATCATTAGCTTAATTCCAAAACAAAAAATATTTCCCGAGCAAGACTAGAGAGGGCAGAATGGAGATGGTAGTAGGAAGGGATTGGCAGACAACAGAAGAGACTGTAGACAATAACACACAACAAAGCCCTGAACTTGGATTTTAAAACATAAAACCTGGCAAAAAGACATGAAAAAATTGAAACTGACCATCCAAGTGAAGGTGAAATGATCTCATGACCCACTGCGTTCTAAGTTGATACAACTAACACATCACCTTCCAAGAGCAAAGACTTTTTTCTAGTCTATTCTCATCGAGCAAACTGAGAAGGCAGTAGCAGAATTAGAGAAAAGCCTTCAGAGCCAACAGAGATGGTGCATGGTGTGTACACTGGCCCAGTGCTCTCAGGCAAGACTCGTAAGCCTCCCTCCTTGTTGCCTTGCCTGTAATATGTGGACAGTCACAGCTATCCTGTTACTTCGCTGGGGGGATAAGAGATAACCTACAAAAAATACTAACATTGCCCCGGGAAAATAAGTGACACTCAATAAATAAAATATTTTGAGTGTGAGACCCAGGTTTTATAGTAATCTGATTTTGTCACCCTGCTCCCAGGGTGGCCTGCCCCCGCCCCGCTGATGCCACACCATCACAAGAGCCACCAAAGGGTAAAATCGGACATTTCTGACTCAGAAAACACAGGAGAGACTATAGTCCCTGAAAGGCAGGCCTGGCGCTGGGCTCGGTGGCCCAAGAGGTAGAGGTGGACATGCTGCTGTGTTTCAATCGAGGCCACAGCAACAGGTGTGAGGGAAACAGCGGGGGTGTTGGTAAAGGAGGGAACTCGGATTCCAACCTACTAAGAACTGCTCGAGATGCTTAACAGCCCCAGATGATTCTGCTTTCGAAACTGACAACCAGTAGAGCTGCTCAGCATGAAATGATATGAGCTTCTAGCCCCTTCCTCAGCTTAGAGATCTGACATTACTGCATGGCAGAAATATGTAAACAATTCTATGGCCCAATTAGAGCATCACGCAGCTCGCATTGAGAATCTGGAACTAATGTCACAGCTTGGATGAAATGCCTGGAAAGTAATGAAAATCTAGTTCATATGATTGAATAGGCACAGAAAGAGCTTTGGAAGCTAAGGAAACATATTCAAGACTTCAACTGCCAGCAAAAGAACATACAACTCACAGCTGGATCTAAATTGACAGAAACAGAGTCAAATTGGGCAGCCCCTGGTCAGTAAGAATTATGAGACTTAACAGACTATTGTACAACTAGAAAATGAAATCTATCAGCAGGAACAGCAAAAGGCAAACAAAGAAAACATCAGGCAAGACTTCTGAAAAGACTAACTTGCTACGTAGAAAGGAAGAAACGCTGGGCTCTCACAAACCTCAGCCATCTAACCTTTCTCTGCACCACGAAAGACAACAGCCTCTCACAAAATCCATTAGTGGGGTAAATGTTTAGACAGCACAGAATGTATGGATTTTTCTATTAATTGTATCTGTGTATCTTTGTGAAATAAAGATTATTAAGTTGGTGGCATTTTTAGAGCTATTTAAAAAAAAAAAAAAGCAGACATTGCCCTGGGGTGCTATGTCTCCCTCAGGTGTCCACTTGGCTCACATGGAGAACTGCTGTCCTTTCACAGGACATTCCCACAGACACACCCACAGAGTGCCTGTGCCCTGCACCACAGGCTGCACAGGAACACACATGTGACCAGGCTCATGATCCCAGGACCTCGAAGGAAGCTGGATTTGGACTCCTGGTCAGGCTCAGGGGCCTCCCTCTAGGGGGCAGCAGCAGCAGAAGGACCCTGCAGGAGCCACTCAGCAACAAAGTGGGCTCCTTGGTGTGAAGGTGGCTGTGGTGAGTTCTCAAGCAGGAGTAGCCAGGGGGCAGCCTCAGGCAAAGTGACCAGGTCAGAGCAGGGCAGATGCTGGAGGGCAGCAGTCCCGCTCAGTGTGCAGGTCACCAAACACACAGAGGAGAGGAAAGGAAGAGACTGCCAGCAGACGGCAACAGCTGCACTTGAGGTAAACAGTGGTCTCAGACCCGTGATGCAGATGGCGATGTCAAAGTCAGCCTCGCTGTAAGTTCTGGTGAGAGGAGGCCTCGCCAGGGGTTTGAGCCCAGTAAGCTTGTTCATTTCTCAGGCAGTCCTCCCAGGTACTCTAGGCAGAGGTCTGTGAGGAGCACTGATTTCCTCTCCTCTGCACCAGCAGGACCCATAAAGGGCTGTCCTACCCAGCCCCTTCTGTTGGCACCTCAGCAAAGCCCAGAGCTGCAGTTAGGCACACTGGAAACACCCCAGGAACAGGAAGTCCCAAAACGTGGGCAAGCTTCATGCCTATACGCTGTTTGTACCATGCCTGGCTCAACCACAGCCCGCAGACGTGAGTTCCCACGGGAGGAGCTGGCCCTGGCCTACGCTGGATCTGCGCTCTGAGAGCTTTTACATGTACTGCTCCTCGTCCCTGTCATTCAGAAGCAAAGACCACTTGTCCCCGCCATTGTCCACGGTGGCACTGTGCCGAGAAAGTCTATCAGATGTCAGGGAGGACAGAGACACCTGGCTGACGTAGCTGACCTGGTCCCACGGTGTGGGCCTGGGGGAGTCTCGCCGGCGGTCGTCCATGCCCACGTGCACGCTGACCTGGGACGCACTCAGAGGTTTCATGCGGCCATGGGCCTGCATCTCGTACCTCTCCATGTCAGGCTTCTTGTAGCTGGAAAGCAAAACAAGCATGTGAGCCCCCCAGGACATAAGGCTCCCCTCTTCATTTTAAAGCCCGATGAAGGCTATTTAAGCGGGTCTTTCCAATCACAGGCAGTATCAAAACCTGATAGGTTCGAAAGAGAAGGAGGCTGAACTCCCATGTTCAAGCAAAGTCCTCATGACTTAAAAATTTCCTGGGCAAACACCTTGAACACAGGCTGCCATTAACTTTTGCTAAGTGCTGGGCCTAGTGGCAGTGCCTGTAATCCCAGCACTTGGGAGGCCTAGATAGAAGAACTGGTGTGAGTTGGAGTCCAGCCAGGGCTACATAGTGAGACTCTGTCTCGAAAAACCAAATAATCCTTTTGCTAAGCAAATGCAAAAATAAATAAATGAACACCTTTTTTAAAAAGGCAAAATAACAACACACAAGGATCCCGTGTTTACATGATAGCTGCATAAATAGCCACTAAGCTCACGAGTGAGAAGAGCTAGCACATGGCAGCTGGTACAGGCGAACTCCATCCTGCTGAGGAGTCACTGTACACACCAGTGGCTGCCCCGTAGTGAGGCCTCAGGTGAATGGGGACAAGGGGCCCATTCTCACCCAGGAAGTGAGCACAGGGGCGGGAGGGGCCTTGGGAGGCTCAGACAAGCGCTCCTGGCCCTGGACTCACCACTTGAGCTGCAGAGACGACAGCACCACAGACACGGAGGAGGCCGCCATGGCTGCCGAGCCCATCCACGGCTGCAGCACGATGCCAATGGGCATGAAGACACCTACCGGGGCAGGGGGGAACTCACTTGCCGCCCAGGGGACAGCAGGGACCCCACCGGCAGCCACCCCGAGGAATGCCCTCTTCAGCCACCCAGAGGACCCTGTCCCCAGCTCTGACGTAAAGCCACGGAGAAAGCTGGCAGTGGGTGCAGTCAAGAGGAACTGAGCTTCTTCCACCTGCCTGACCCAACCATGCACAGCTGGCATTGCCAGGCTCAGGAAGCAGGAACCGCAGAGACGGGGAGGGGCAGGCACAGAGGGAGAAGGCAGAGCTGCAGAGGGCCAGGAACCAGCTATCCTAAGACTCAGTCCCAGGCTGATAAACGCTGCCGAGGCCACAGGCCCCGTGTGCACAGATCATCCGCTCTCCAGAGTGCCCTATACCATGTAAGAGAGAAACAAGAGCCAGGCCCCAGGCAGACAGCAGACATGGCCTCTCAAGGGATGTTACTGTCTGTGGCAGAGGCACAGCCACAGGAGGGAATTAAGCTCCTGAGTTGCCTCTGGGGCAGGAAGAGCAGCAGGCTGACTCCCAGGGCCTGGAGGCTAAGGCAGACCTGACAATCCCCGTCACCACTAACCACTTGAAGACAATAAGGAAACTGAGACAGGAAGGTCGTATTTAAGGACTCCAGGTCCCCTTGGCCCACGCAGAAGTGCTACCTTGCACAAGCATCTGGAACTTCTCCTCCCATGGTCCATGGGATTCAAAGGCAGAAGGAGAGAGAGGAATTACAAAGCAGAAAGACCAATTCTCTCCATGGTCATTTGTGTGAGTTGGAGTAAAACCTGGACATTAGTCATTTTCAAGACAGGGTTCTGAGACACCATTATTATGTCCAGCACAAAGCAGACTGCCCATAACTCTCTTTAATGGTCATTCTGCAGACCATATGTCTTAATAAGTGGTTCAGAAAAGAGGGCCACAGTAAATAAGGGGCCATGCACCTTGACCAGCTTTTGAGAAAGGACCAGAATGAATGAAGCGTTGGGGTTCACTCAGCAGTTTCTCATTTACCTTTAGCGACATCTAAAGCAGGAACAAGAAACCCCAATGTTCTGACACTCACTTGCCTAGCCAGCCAGCTGGGGAGGTGTGCAGCTAACCAAGCTCAGCAGGGTCCTGGCAGAGAGGGACCTATTCGGCTGTCAGAGAGACCAAAGGTGACACAGCAGCTGAGAGGCCCTCCAGCCTACCTGCAGCGATGGGTATCCCCACCATGTTGTAAATCAGTGCCAGCACCAGGTTGACACGGATCCTGCGGACGGTTCTTTTGGAGAGGTGAATGCTGGCCACCACATCCAGTAAGTCATTCTACAGGACAGGAGCATGCTGTAAGGGGCCTGGTCCACTGCCCTCAGCCCTCACCACCACCTGGATGTTGCCAAACTCACTCTGATGAGGACTACATCAGCCGCCTCAATGGCAACATCTGTGCCAGTCCCAATGGCAATGCCCACGTCGGCTTGGGCCAAGGCTGGGGAGTCATTTACCCCATCTCCCACCATGGCAACTTTCTTCCCTTCATTCTGGAGCTCCTGAACCTTGGCCACCTTGTGAGAAGGCAACACCTCTGCAAAGACTTTGTTGATGCCAACCTAAAGGGAGAGGAAATCATACCCAGTGTTGGCAAAAGACACCAAACAGCAGGAGTCACCCTTGTTCTCCTCCTCTCTGCCTCCCACGTATAGTCAATCACCTCAGTTAAACAAGTCTTGCAGACTTGAGGTCACAGGGCAAGCGGACTGCATGCTCCCTCCCTGTGCTCTCCCTTGGTTTAGGCCCCCTGTTAGTCTGCCTTTCCCAGCTTGGCCACCCAACTCTTCTGCATGTTATCTCAGCCGCTTGTTCGGAAGAGCAACCATGTGGTTGTGTTACTGTTGTGCTTCAGTCCTCCAGTAGATCCCGAAGATGGTATTTAAACTCTTGGGGTTCTGCCCTCCATGTGCCACCTAGGTCTTGCCCCTACCTCCTGGTCAGCAGCTGATGCCACACTCAAGACTGTACCATTGAGCAGCAATGGCATCTACGAGTCCCTGCACCACTCAGCACCCAAAGCGGTGCGCAGGCTGGCTGCTAAAGGTTCAGACTGCTCATGCTTCCTCCCATTTCTTCATCTGACCAACTCCTGACTCAAGCAGCCTCTCTGCTGGGAAGCTATTCCCTGCCCCTGCCAGGCTAAAAGAAGGCCGCTCCTTGGCAGCCCTAGGGTCCCCTGTACAATTCTGCTGGAGTCCTGAGCACTCAAGGCTATACTGGGTCACAGGTCCATCCTCCCTACTGGGTCATACACCCGTCAATGATGGGCCACTCGTCATTCCTCTCTGCAGCCCTGTAACCTGGGCGCCTGTGTGTCGCCTTCATGGTGCTAAGTGCTTGTTGAAGGGATAAACAGGTTTTAACTGGGAAAAGGAGGCAGATGCTCAGCAAGTCCAAGAAGGGAGGAAGGCCACGCACAACAGGGGTACGGCTGCTCCTCTATAAGCAGCAATTACCTTCCACAGGCACATAAGTTTGCAGACATTTGGGTGAGTAGAGATGGGCAGGAGTACAATTTCCAGAGTTCACACCAGAGCTGTTTCTTTGTTGGGTCAGCATTGTGCTGTCCTCATAAACCAAGGACCACTGAAGAAATGCCCAGAATCCAGGCATTTATCTGGGCATACGAATGGGAAAATGCCCTCTGAACTAAAAGGTTAGATCATCTGTATTTTAGCGCTCCACCTGGAGTCTTTTTGGGAAATAGTCAAAGAACAGTGGAGCTGCTTTTCCACAGCTGCGCAGCAGGGGAGAAGAGCAGAAGCAACGCTCAGTGCTGATGCACTGCTGCTTAATTTATCTCTGCTTCTGTGAGCTTGATACAATTTTTAATTTTAAAGGAAAAAGATATCACCGCTCCCCAGCCATACCTGGGTGGCAATGGCTCTGGCTGTCTTCCGGTTGTCCCCTGTGATCAGGACCACGTCCACACCCATACTTTTCAGTGTGTGCACTGCCAGGGCGGCCTCTGGCTTGACAGCATCTGCGATGGCGATCATCCCGCAAAGCACCCCTGGAGCAAACCACACACAGTCAGCAAAGGCGCAGGGCTACGCGAGAGACGTGAGGATTTGCAACCATTCCCATCATGTAAGATTACGCATGAAAACAAAACACCAAAGTCTGGAACATGTTATGGTTTGAGTTCTGGAGACATTCAGGAGTCTGAAAGGAGACCAAAAATTCACCACGGCTGCGTGAGGGGTAGAACTCTCAATGATTTCACTGTATTCTTTACAACCTCTGGATTTTCCAAAGTTTCCCACCAGTTCCATATGTTACTTTACAAAGTGCCTACTGCTTCATAAGAATTAAATACATGTTTCACATGTTTGCTATTAAAATATGAGAAATACAGCAAATGTTAAAGTGATGGACATCCAAACTAAAACATTTAACTCTTTTTTTTAAAGTTTTGTATAAATTTTGAGACAAGATTAAATCACTAAGTTATCCAGGTATAGCTCAAACTTGTGATCCTCCTGCCTCAGCATCCAGTGGAGTGAATCTTTATAACATAGGAAGATTCTGAGCAGACAGAAGGGTGCGTGGCACGGCCTGATTCCCTACTTCTGCCAAGTCTGGCCTGAACTGAGGAGACCGAGGGTATGTGTATGAGGACTTCAGAGAAGAGAAAAAGAGAGAATGAAGGAGGAAGACATTGGCTGGAGGACTCAGAACGCAAGGCCATGTTGTTAGTTCTGTGCACAGTTTGACTTCTCTTAGCAGAAACTGGCATGAAGAAAGCGCAGGCTCTGCTCTCAGAGGCAGACAGCCCATGGTACAACCCGGGTGTGAAGACGCAGGGAGTCACAGGAGCTCTGTGCACAACACTCTGCTGCACGTCAGGTGCTGCTGGGCTGCAGGGCCCTCCTTAGGGAAGGCATCCTACAGTCGGACCTTCTGGGAAGAGGACTGTGTGGGCGTCTGTACTGCTGAGTGAGAAGGGTCGCTTTAAAGTGCCAATCTGGGCAGGAGCAAAAATGACAGTGAATACAGTTAACATCCCAAGGACAATGAGCTGATACACAGCAGAGCTGACTCTGGGCCAAGGCAGGAATCGTGAGAAGGAAAACACCTCAGGGAGGAAGACAAGCAAAGGAGGGAAGGAGGAAAGAATAAGGGGGGAAGAGCCTCTTTTGCCTGACATGCCCAGGAAACTGTATTCTACCAGAGCAGAAGGAAGGCTGGGGCAGGGAGATACCATCAATCGCCACCAGGATGGCCGTCTGGCCTTTCATCTCGTGATCGATCATGGCATCACTGACGTCGCTGGAGATGGTTAAGCCATTGCGCCGCATCCACTCACGGTTTCCAATCAGCACAGAGAAGGTCTGGGGTTCTGCATCTAGTCAAAGAAAGGAGTTACTACTAATAGCCCAGCTTCGCAGTGGACTGAAACCTGGGAATCCTTCTAACAGCGTAACAGCCATCTAACCATCATGAAAGACTACAACCTGTAGGTTGTAGTGGACCACGGAAAAAGTACAAAGTAGAACAGGTGGATATAAATTAAATGGGACATTAACAGTACATGTTACATGTGTAAAAATGCTGTAGACATACTAATTGCTATGTAGAACCCTTACTTGCTATGTAGAACTTGCTATGTAGAACCCTTACTATTAGTGTCTTTGATTCTTCTATGGGGCTCTGAAGCAGTTAGGTTTCTGCCCAGACCCAAGCAGGTGTGACTAGACTCACTAAAATCCCAAGGTCAGTCAGCGAATAATCAGGTCAGTCTATGTCTAAGACACATTTTAATCTGTGCCTCCAAAAAGGCCAGGTGGGTCTTTCATGTCACCTCCTGGTGGTGTGTGTCCCTGAAGTGCCACTGTATCCACCAGTCTCTGAATCCTCTAATGGTTACGCTGAGATTTTAAATTACTAGAAAGTGGAGGTGGCTTCTAACAACAACACTTAAATCAAAGCTTAGCTACTCACATACTTAAGGAAAAACACTACACTGAAGTTTCTGAGGTTCTAGGTATTTTCCATTCACTTAAGGTTACGGCTGGCAAGCTGTTCACAGACTAAAGAAGACAGCTGTCACTCTGCAGCAACCCTTCTTCACTTGAGCAGACCATTCCCATCTGCTCCCCTAACTTTCTGTCAGCTCTCTAAATACTGCACACCCCATGAAAGCTCACCCATACCGAAAGGACACAGGGAGAACCAAGGTTGGTCTCACCGTTTACCTAGAAGCTTTTGAGAAGTATGATCAACCTGGGCTACAAAAGAGGAAACTCAAAATTGCAGGTGAGTGAAGTGACCCGCCTTGGATACAAGTCCACACTATTTTGGCCTGCCAGAAACATCAGACTTTAGATACATCAAAGCGTGCCAGAGAGAAACTGTGGTTTTCCTGAGAGAGGCAGATGTGGAATGCCCAGCCACAAGCCACTCGCAAGAGGGCCAGGCATGGAGCTCCCCATGGCTTGACCCACCACTCCGGACTGAGTTACAGGAGCAAAGACCAAGGATACCTTTTCCTGGAGGGGTGCCAATTCCCTTCAGGTGACCAGCCTGCCCACTCAGTGGGCGCTCACTCTGGGACAGGATGGCTTCCACATTACTGACTTTGCAGCCGATTCCACAGCCTGGCACCGCCTGGAAGTCTGTGCAGTATCCTAAGGTCTCTGTTCCAAGTTCCTTGGGAGGGAGGGAAGAGGGAGAGGGATGAGAACCCAGAGAAGGGCAGGACAGAGGCCGGGCTGGCAGGGAGAGAAAGCAGGGAGGTGGAACTGAAGGGATAGCTTAGGAAATCGACTGCTAACTCAGCAACAATCCCTAAACTGAGTAACCCTAGGCAGCCTAACCTGCCCATAGGCAGATGCTTTCACACCATATGTTTCAAAGAAAGCAATTTCTAAGTTGCAAATAATTTCATAAAAGTGGCAGAGTAACATGGCAGGTGACAAAGCTATTGAGGTGACTAAGATATTCTGCATATGTCAGGTCCTGGAGTGGGATCTAGAGGAGGCAGGGAAGGATGCGAGCAGAGCAGCAGTGAGGGCCACTCTGGAGCACACGCCCTTCCTCCTGACTTGCCAGGAAGACATCAGATGGCAGAGAGCTGCACCCACAGAACGGACAAAACAAGATACGAGGTTTCTGAAAACTTCCCATCCAGGCAGAGGTGCCATGTCACCCACCTACACTTACTGTCGCAGGATTTGTGCAGGCAGTTTACAATCTGTCAGCCTAGCATCCTGGCACAGTCTGCCAAACAGAACGAACGAGGCCTTTCCTGCAGGAGAAGGCTAATGTCTCCCAGGGCCTTGGGTTCACTCCGCTGGCTCAGCCCCAGGACCTCACTCCCATTTCACATCTGTGTCCCCTGGCACTAAGCCTCACTAAGGCCTGCATTTCTAGACTACCTTTTATCCCCCCACTTCGGGACAAAGCTCAAGGGCACAAGTCACATCTCTTTGGCTTTGTCCTGAGTCCAGCACCAAACACATGCTTAGCAAGTGGCCGTGACACTGCACTGTCTTTGGGGTAGCCAGGAAATGTGACGGCCAACTGTGAGCCTCTCCCACCACAGGCAAAGGCCTCCCTTGACAGCTGGGACCTCAGGAGTGCGTGTGGTGAGGAGGGGGCGGGGGGTGGTTGAGGAGCCACACTGAGGTCTACGTACCTCTTTACAGTATTTGGTGACTGCCAAGCCCAGGGGGTGCTCACTGCTGGCCTCCGCAGTACCCACCACGGCCAGAACTTTCCTGAGGGGCAGCGTGGCCACGTCTACAAGCAGCAGGACCCGCATGACCCTGGGGACCCCGTGTGTAATGGTGCCAGTTTTGTCGAACATCACGGTCTTTATCTGCCAAAACAACCATGTCTCAGTGATACAACCGACAGCAGGGGTCTCCAGGGTCCACACCGTCTTAAGGCAGAGCTTCACCTACCTGCCTCAAGCAGGTAAAATCTCCCCAACATAATTTCCTAACCTGAATCTCTGCAGGTGACCTGGGGATTCACCTGCCAGTACAAAAAATCAGTCCCCATGTGCCCATCAAAACATCCGCACTGTGGCTCACCCCACTGGGTCCAGCCAGAATCTTCCGTGGCTGTTCCCAGGACATGACACTGCTCACAGACTGTTTCTTCGTTCAGGTCAGGAGTCAGGCCCAAGGGACCTCTGGTCTCCTGTCCCCTACCCTCTGGTGTCCCCAGGCATGAAAGGAATGCACAATAACAAGTAACCACAGAACTGGCTGTAACCCATCCCACACGGTCAAAGGCAGCGTTGCCCTGGTCCAGCCTCAGACTTTCACCAGCGATCACCCTGAGGCTCACCTATTTCCGTGAGCCTAGCACCTGCACTGCTCACCTCTCCAAACTTTATTTAAGGGCAGCTGGCTGCTCTGTTCAGACCATGTCCCACAGGCTCGGTCTCCTTGATTTTGACGCAACTCTTGCCGTTCTACACTCCTATGACCACAGCAGCCTTCCTTCAACACCCTCAACTGATCTCCAAAGATTCCTGCCTCCTTCAGTCCGTCCTTCACTTGGCAGCCAGATCATCCTTCCTAGCACGTGACCTGGTCACCGCACGTACACCCTCCCCTGTACACTGCCTTCATCCTTAGGGCAGTCTGCTCCTTACCAAATCTTCTAGGCCTCTTTAGCCTGGCCCCTTCCCCTCAGTCTCTCCACACACATGCAATTCATATTCTCTCGCTCGCTCTCTGATGTTTTAAAAGTTTCTCATTATTGATTTATTCAGCAAATAATATTCAAGTAATTTCAATGTGCCAGGTCTGGGGCTAAATGCTGAGGACACAGCGCTAAGGGAAGCTCAGTGCATGATCTTACAGAGCTTATGATACAGCGATCCTGGCTCCCCAGGTGCTTTCCACCTGCTGTGCCCACCACTGGAGCGGTCTCCCCACCCTCTGCGGTCCACTTACTTTAGTTGAACTGGCAGGTCTCAGATTCACCTCCCCTGGCCCTCCGCACCCGCCCTCACTGCCAAGTGAGGCCCTGCTACCACACCCTCACAATGTCTCACCCTCCTGACCGTTCATCACCTGTCTGTCCCACTGCACTGTCAGCTCCTTGGAAGCGTGGTACCGCGACCACTACCAGAACTGAGCACACTAAGCGTTTAACAATGAATAAAGAAACGGGGGTGTCAGACAAAAGGAAGATGCTGCAGGCACACTGCTGCTCACCATCTAGCCCCCGCCACTAAGCCCACAGATGTAAGCCTGACTCCTGGGGGTGGGGGGACCCTGTGTCTGCCTTGTGGTATCTGCAGACTTCGGAATGGCCTCCCTAAACTCCTCTGCTACAGGTTCCTCACTGTAAATTGGGACTAAAAAGCACCTACAGCAAACAGGGCAAATAGTCACTACTGAGATGGAACCAGTGAATATTCACAAAGCTTTTAATCATCTGGTAACTGCTGACACTTGTACCATTCTTGTTTCCCAGTCAACCTTAACTTTTAGGTCCATGTTATTATTATCACTGCCCCCTTGGGGTGCTTTTGGGCTTTTCTCTTAATTAGAAAAAGTTAATAGACACATTTTCATTTACAATTACGCTGAAGATTCTTAAGGAAAATGTCAACCAAGGCTGAAAGAGGGCAGGGAGAGCCTGAGGAGGTCGTACCTTGTGTGCCATCTCCAGAGGCTTGCCTCCCTTGATGAGGATGCCATGCTGGGCAGCCACTCCGGTACCCACCATGACTGCCGTGGGCGTGGCCAGCCCCAGAGAGCAGGGGCAGGCGATGCATAACACAGTGATGGACGTCTGGAAGGCGAACCGGATGACCACCTCTGTCTGTGAGATGTGCTTGCTGGGGTCCTGAAGGGGGAAGACAGGCAGGTTGAGAGCGCAGTGAGGCATCTCACAGAATCCTCACCAGGGAAGGACGTCTCAGTGGGGGTGGTGGGGCCTGAGACAGCATAGTGAGCTGGGGTTAGGAAACACAGCTGTATTCTGGCCGCCTTGGTATCACAGGGTTCACTCCATGGCCCCACGTGTCAATGTCCTAATGTTATCCTATAGGCTCCCCTCCGACAAGGAGGGCAGGAACAGGGTCATAAAAATCTCTGAGGGAGGCTGAAGCAAAGATTTGGGAGTCAGACCACATAATTTGTATCTGGCTGTGATTCTAACCGCTCAGTGCCTCAGTTTCCCCATATACAAAATGGAGTTGATAACAGCTCGCTCATATGCTGTTTTACAGGTTGAATGAGGCAAAATACATATAAACACAAACATACATACAGTACAACACTGGGCATACAGGTATCTGAGAAATGACAACTATTACATTATGATTATTTTATCATTATTATGTACATTTTTCAAAAACTCATGTATCTCCAAAAAAATCTACCCTAAGATGATAACCACACAATTGGAAAACACACAGGAATATTTATCACCATACTTTGTTTCTGTAATGGCAAAACTCTGGAAATAATAGGGGATTAACTAATTAAGCAGTGCATAGTGGAATACTAGGCAGCCACTGGAATGACGATGCATATCTACATTTATTGATATGGAAAGGAACGGGAGAATTTAAAACACAAGCATGAAAAGACAAGTGCTGTGGTTTTACTCAAGTAAAATCTCCTGCCTCTACCTGGAATAGAATGCTGGAAAGATGATCACCAAAAAACAAAAACCATTACTTCGTTTTGTTTTGTTGCTGGGAATCGAACTCAGGATCTCATACTTGCCAGGCAGGCACTTACGCCACTGAGCGGCATCTCCGGCCTCAAAACGGCAACTTTTAGGGAGGGGTGTTGGCACTGTCTTTATTTTATTTTCTATGTTTTTCACGACTGTTTTCTTTGCAAACTCCAATAGACCCAAAATATGGGGCTATTTTGTAGATGTGGTGGCACAAGTTGGTATCACTATTTATACTCTGAGACCTTGAATTATTTTATGTATTTTTCAAAATAGCTAGTGGCTATCGAGTCTAACCAAGAAACACTACATTCAGGTAATTACAGTAAATAGAACATTTTCTAAATTGAGGTCACAGACTGCAATCTCTTTGCCTTCCATCTATAATTTATTCTTTGATTTTGAAAAGCAGGATTCTAAAATAAGGTAATTTTTAAAAAATAAGGTATATTCTAATTTTCATAAAATCAGCTGTATTTAGGTAAATAGGATCTAATTTTTGAGAAAAAGATGCTGCAATTTTTTAAAAAACTGAGTAATTCTGGTTAATGCCACCTGGCATTCTGGTGAGGCTGGGTGGAGTTCTGGAAGCTAGTATGAACCTTTCCTACACACGAGATTGTGCAGCAAAGTGATGACAGTATTTTAAAGGAACATGCAGTACCTCATTTGCCAGCATCCTCCCTGATTTTGCAAATAGAAACAAAAGAAATCAAAGTAAGATGGAAAGCATAGAATGGCAGGAAGTCACATATTCCAACTTGTTTAGAACTGAGTCTTCCCACAGCCCCATACCCATGAGCTCTTCTCCCCCAAAAAACAGTAATTTTAGGTAGTCAGGTACCATGAATAGTCACTGGCAAATTCTAGGATACATTCATAGCTTACTCTTAAAAACACTGAGGTCTCCTTAGATGTCAGAAAGTGTTTAGCTTGCTTGTTTTCCATTTAAGACAGAAAAGTTAAGGGAGAAAATGACATCTTAGTAAATGACATGCACCCTAAGAATATCTGGAGGTACCTTTAATTATATGTAGACATTTTATAAAAAGAAAAAAATCCGTCTTATATTTGTAGTTTCTTATTCTATGGCTCTAAGAGATGCACTATACTGGGATAGGTATGAGACAAGGTAAAACACTGTTCCAATATAGCTTCCTGCAGGCCGTGAGCTTTTTAGGTACATCAAGGTTTTTCATCCCCAGCACTAATGTCATCATCATCTTGGAGACCTGTCCTGTGCCTCATACAACCTTTAGCAGCATCCTGGCTTCTCCATGTTAGGTGTATGTTACATCTGTCCCATTTATGAAAACCAAAAATGTGTTCAGATATTGTCCTGACAATCACTGATGCAGGTAAGTTTTTTGAGCAACTGTGTTTTCCATGTTGTTTTTTATGTTTGATAAAATGATATTTCCCAAGATAGAGTTCTTCATGTACCTATAATGTTAGGTATTTAATTATTTAAAAGTTCTGGCTATATTGGCATAAAGTCTTTCATCTTTCAAAAACACAGGCAAGTATGACTTGGGAAAGTGGGAGGCTGAAGACTGTATCAGTGGATACAGATAGCAAAAACACTTTTTTCTTAAAATTTATTGAATAATGTTATTGTGCCATCAAAATTATGAAGTGGCACATCTTCTATGACATACAGCTCTTAACTTCAGAAATGGTCAATACTACACACTGTAAATGCTTTAAGCATTATGAGAATAAACTGATGTCCATGGAAACTATCTAAGTAGATGCAAAAGGCAACTATATTCATACCTGTAGAAACAGAATTGATTGTCCTAACCTAATTTAGATTGTGTGGTCAGTAAGTGAAGGAAATAAAGAATAGTGGATAATTAAAGCCCAGTAAATCTAAGATAAAAGAGAAAAGGATTCATGGCAATACATTATTTAAAACACAACAAATATACTGCTCAAAGCATTCAACTTACAGGAAAGTATTTCTGAACAACACCAAAATCGATAAAACCGATTACAATCCAAGCCACCAACGTCAAAGTTGAAATGATGATGATAAATGGGACAAAATAGCCACTAAACCGGTCGGCCAGCTGCTGAATGGGTGCCTATGAAAATAAAACATCAAAAGCGTGGAAAAATCACAAACTGTGGAGCCAGAAAACACCATGGATAAGGACTGGGGCCCTATCCTTCACATTAACGTTTACTAATTGATCTTTACTCACTAATGAACTGTGTGCCCTGTGCAAATGAGGGAGCTGGTGTCGCACAGGCTTTGAGTTTCTTCTTTACCTTTGACATCTGAGCCTCCTCCACCAGTTTCACAATCTGAGCCAAAGTGGTGTCGTTGCCCACGTGCGTGGCTTTAATGAGCACAGAGCCATGTGCGTTTATAGACCCAGCGATCACTGTGCTTCCGGGTTTCTTAGTCACAGGCATGGCTTCCCCTAGAGGTGAAGAAGAGACAGTTGTCACTTGCTCAGCCCCATTCCACATCACGGTACCTGGCAGAGGGAACATGAAACGAGCCACCTGACCTGTGATGAGAGACTCGTCAGCCATGGTGTTGCCTTCCAGGACTTTCCCGTCCACTGGGAACTTCCCCCCGGGGACGACCTTGATGACATCACCCCGCTGCACCAGCTCCATGGGCACTTGTTCCTCTCTGCAACAGACACCCCTTGGGTCACACTCAAGCCCACGTAGCAGCACCTCTGCCCCATCTAGTACCAGGTCAGGTTCTGGATCAACTGTCGGACAAGTTGCATATACAGCTCACCTGTACCTGTGAGCTCAGAATCCACAGCTTTAACCAAACATATCCAAAGCATTCAGGGAAAATAACTTTTTCGTCTATACTGAACATATCCACACTTCCTTTCTTGTCATTAAGCTCTAACCAATACAATATGAAACTCTTCACATATCATTTACATTGTAGGAGGTTTTTTAAGTCATGTGGCAGTGATTCACGGTATACAGCAGGAAGTAGGTTATATACAAATACTATGCCATTTTATGTGAGGGATTTAAGTACTGGGCGATTCCCATGGCCGCCACGGGACAGCCGTACTTGATGTACACTGAGCAGACAGGGGCCGTGCATGACAGCGCTGGGGCAGAGCCTCAGTGCCATGCTGGAGAGCACGGATTTTACCTCAAGTCCACAGGGAATCACTGGAAGACTTTCCACTGGACTTTCCACTGAAAGACTTTCCACACAATCAGATTTGTGCTTCAGAAACATCACTGGTTTTAATATGGAAAAATATTTTGAAGGAGCCACAGCTGGAAGCAGGTGGCCAATGAGGGGATTGCATCAACCGCACCTGGCCTGAACAAGCCATCGGCCCTGACCACACATGAGGCAGGGGAAGGAGCAGAAGATGAAGGAGCGAGAACTCAGAGGTCAGGGGCCGATGTGCAAACGGAGGAAGGAAAAGAGCCATAGAAACAGCCCAGGCTCAGCCCAGGAGCACGTGGTAGGGCCACGGAACAGGACCATCACGCATCTGGAGGGGAGCAGGAATGTGGTGATGGTGGGAGCAGGGGAATAAGCCACTGAGAGAAAGCTCCACCAGGCACGTCTAGAAATAGACCTGACCATGAGTTCCACAGGGCTTGTGTCAGGAGACACAGCGACGGCCTTAACATAGTTAATGCACTAAGGAGAATGAAGGAGACTAAGCAGCAGCAGAGTGAAGATATTATCATCTGTGAAAAGACCAAGCATGTAAAATGTCCTACCACCAAAACTTGGGATAAAGAAAAAATGACAGGTGTCTCCAGCAGAGGAACAAAGGGAAGGGCAGGCTATCACCTCGCTAAAGAGTTTGCCTCATACAGGAAACTCCAGTGGGATTCAGGAAGTACTAAGGATCTGTCCACACAAACAGAGGCCAGAGGCAGGCAGACCCTGCAGGAGGCAGAGGGGACTGGAGGCCCTGGTACCTGGCACACCCTGTGTTATTGCATGGTCAGCCCTTCCAGGGGACTGTTGCAATACAAGTGGCAGAGGAAGTGGCCATGCCCTTGGGACAGTAGGGTGACCAGGAGCCTGAAGCATCCTGCTCAGGATGGTGTGCAGGAAGGACCCCTGAGCACGCAGAGCAGCATAAATGCACCTGATCTGAGCACACTGGCATCTTAGGCAAAGGCAGGATGAACTGTGGCTCCCTGATTCAAACATGGTACCATCCTGCTGTGACAGGAGGGGTCAGGTCCACAGTGTGTTTACAGACAAAACCATGAATCACTTTCTTTAGAAAAGAACTGAGTCATGGCAGGTGTAGCCCACTTCCCTTGGCATCTCAGTTGACTGGTGCCACCTGGCAGGATCCCAATCTGCTCACATTCAGGTCACTAAGCAGCAGAAGCTCTTTAAACTGTTGTTGGCAGAAGCAGCCGGGCAGATGGAGGCAAGGTGTATCTGAACAAATGCAGGTACAGCGGTTCTGTGCCCCTTGCAAACGCTTTCGCTTTTCAGAATTTTCATGCCATTAATTTATGAGAGAGAGAGAGAGAGAACAAAAATGGAGTCCAAGTACATGAGACTGCAGAGCCACTGAAGCTGCTCTGTGTGTGTGTGGACATCACACAGGATGCCTGACTGGGAGACAGTGTGCCACGCTGGCCAACAGACTGGCCCTGTGCCTCCAAGGGCCTGATATCAATTCTGCTACCTTCCAAGGACTCTGGGCAAGTAGCTTTGCCTCACTGAGCTCTAGATTTTTGCTAATGACAGTGAGGACAGTGACAGTGACCCTCACAGGAGGGTCATCACAGTTGCACTGGGTAATTTGTGTACAGCACCTGGTGCACAGTTAGGAATCAAATCCAAGCTAGCATGACCACAGTTACAAATGATTACTTAAAAAGCAGGGTCCAGGGAAAAAGCCATGCTCCTGGGCTGCAGTCTACTGGTGCCTCAATCAGAAACCCCGAGGCGAGGGTGTCACTATAGTTATGGACACTGGCACTGGCCACGGCGGGTAAGGGGTGTGACCTGTGTCTGTTTTCGCGAGGGGAGTCTTCAGTCTCTCAGCAGGAGAGACTGCTTCCGGTCCCTGGGGGTGGGGCGCCCCAGAAGGCCCACTGCACAGGATGAAGGGAGGGAGCTGACGGGCACCCCCTGCAACACCTCCTCTCCTCAGCAGTCGGAAGTGAAACCACAGGCTAAAAGAGTGCATGAGTGTGGGAGAAACTTCAGAAATGTGCAAGCAGCCTGAAATGACCACCACCCATGTCACGGTTTAGATCTAAAATGGCCCCCAAACCTCATGTGCTTGGAAGGTGACTGGATTACGGGGTGGCATGGCTGGGAGGCTGGTTACTAGGGCTTGGCCCTCCTCAGCTCTTCCTTTCTCTCAGTGTTTCCTGATGCCATGCAGCGGCTGGCAGCTTTCCTCCACCACGCCCCTCTGCCTGTACCTTCCCAACTAGACAGGCCTAAAACTTCTACCAACTACAAGCCAAAATAAACTTCTCCTTTAAGTTGTGCGTGTTGGCTGTTTTGTGCCCGAGATGAGAAAAGTGACTAAAACAGCTTGGAATATTTAAAAAAAGAAAAGAAAAGAAAGGAAAAGGCTAATCAAGGAAATAGAGAAGCCTTAATGTATAAAAATCCGTATTATTATATATGCTTTAAGAAGAGTCAGTATGTGAGGCTGGGGATATAGTTCAGTGGCACAGCTCCTGCTTGGCAAGCGCAAGGTCCTGAGTTCGATTCCCAGTACCAAAAAAAAGTTGTAGCAAGAGGATCACCATGAGTTTTAGGCCAGCCTAGTCTACATAAATGAGTTCAAGCCCAGCCTGCACTATACAGTGAGATCCTGTCTCAAAACAAACAAGAGTATGTGAAAGGGTTAAGAACACAGGCTGAGCCGACAGCCCAATATCTTCATTCCTCTACCTAATTCCTATGTGACCCTGGGTCAGCTGCTCAGCCTACCTGAACCTCAGTGTTCTCTGTAAAATAAGAGTACTATAAACAGTCCCTTCATGACAAGGTTTTTTTTTCCCTGTGTGAAGGGAATTACGAGATTAACGCACAGGTTAAATACAAAGGTTGTAATAGTATTTGACTATATATCCAAGCAATAATAATAATAGTAATTTCAATATCAGCTTTATGAGGAAGATACTACTACTCCCATTTCATTCTTTGCTAGGTTGATGCCCTAATCTTGCCTATTTGAATCCTCGGATCTTGCATATTCTATGCAAGACTCGGTCACAGTCCATGTTCTCCGTGAAGTCATCCTTGACTGCCATTAGCCTTCATCTTCTAATTCCTGGACTCCGAATTGCTTACACCTCTCAGCCCTCATCTGGTATTCACATAACACTGCTTGTTCTTTAACTTAAAAGCTTTGCCTGTGCAATGGCTTGAAAGTGTCCCTGCCTACTCTGCAGGGTCCAGTGCAACGTAACTACAGGACAGGTATCTGCCCAGGTGACATGAATTGATCTTGAGCTCTACTGATGAACACAGCCTACCTGAGGATTAAGTTATCCTCACCGAGGGTCACAACTGTGGCTTCTGTGGCTTGCAGAGACATGAGTTTAGCAAGTGCTTCTGAAGTTTTGCTCTAGGAAATAACCAGAGTGCAAAATGAGAGCTATGTCAACCTGACTGTCCTGACCTGACAGAAGAGCTACTCCCAAACACGGCCCTACCATGTGACAAAGCCTCTGTGGGGAACGGTGCACAACTCCTGGGCCACTAACGTAGTTCTAGGAATTGCATTTCAGACTGAAAACACCCCACCAAGTGACATCTACTGTCTGTTATGGCCTGTGTCCCACCCATTCTTTCATAGGACCAAATGCAAGGGAGGAGTTTAATGCAGGGGTTAAAAACAATATGACCCCAGGGGAAAGTAATACCCTATACTAACACACTCTATATTCAGGCACCAAAAGACCAAGAGGGTTTTAATAATTAACCAGATTAGCTGGGATTTCAGAAATAGCAACCAATTTGGAGATTAGTGACTGTGGCATATAATTATATGGTGGTTTCAGATTTCTTAAGTCTTTCCCCATACAGTGTGTAATTAGTAATTCTCAACAGTATTCAGAGAGACTAAGATTTGCTTTCCTGGAGAAACAATTCTTTTCTTAACAGGAAGCCACAGCTACCTTTGCCACGTGTTCTAGCCACCGTCCCAGGGCAATGAACACGAAGAGCATAGGAGGTGTGTCAAAGAACGTCACAGGACTCCTCTCAGCCTTCTCAGCAATCGCAACCACCAGGATGACCAGGGAGTAGACATAGGCAATGCTTGTGGCCAGAACAATGAGCACATCCATGTTGGCTGACCTGTGTCGAAGGGACTTGTAGGCCTGGACGTAGAAGTACCACCCACCAAGGAACTGAAAGACAAGGAGAGCAAAGGCTGCCAATGAGCAGGGTAGAGGCTGTGATGAGCCCGAGGCCCCCAGGACGGCACACATTCTAGGTCCGTGCACATGTGTGACATTATCTTTTCTGCAGTGACTGATATTTATTAAACATACTTTCTAATTCAGAGTCAACTAGTGGCCTACAGAAATTGGATGATTAAGAGTATGTGTAACCTTTAAAACCCAGAGCACACAATGTGGGTGTCTAACAATAAGAGAATGGGAAAAACAAAAAAAATCCTGGTTCGTTTATCCTAGTGCCAATCTCTAAACAGATGCTGTATCCATAAACCACTGGCAAAAAGCAAGTCTGTGAAATGAGGTTAAGTTAAATGTGCCAGCACACGCTAGTGTATTTCACATACTCACACTTCCACTAATAAAGTCTAAATATTGTATATTATGTGAGCATGCACATCACATATGTACACATGCAAATGTGCTTTCTCCACATAGACGAGATCTGGAAAGATACATGCCTGACTCCTAATGAGACCGTAGCTGTCCCTTGGGGAGTATGGTTCGGCCAGAGGCAGGTATACTTAGTGAAAGAGTATCTTCTCCTTTGCTTCCAATACTTCAGTATGACTAGAGTTCTTTATAAGTATACAGCAATTTGCAAATAGAAATAAAATACAGGGGAAAATTCAGTTATAAATGTTTGCTCCTGAAAAGTCAAACATTATGTGCCACTTAATCTGGCCTCTCAACCTGACTAGATTCAGAGATTCTGGGGAGTTGATTGGACTGTAAGGACATTAACCTTATCGGTGAGTTAACCTATTGATGAATTCATAGCTGAAAGGGGTTATAGGAAGTGGGCCCTGGTTGCAAGCAGTAGGTCTTGGGGATGTGACACTGGGGACTATATCTGGTCCCTTCCTCTGCAGCTGTTCTCCCCTTGGCTATCATGAAGTGAGTGGCTTCCCTCTTCCATGCCCTTCTGCCATGACGTTTCTGCTTTAGAGCCAGCAGACTATGGACTGTACCGTCCCAACTGATGAGCTAAAATAACCCTCAATTCCTTTAAGTGGTAGGTGTTAGGTATTTTGTCCCAGCAATGGGAAAGCTGACTAATGCACATTCTGATAGTAACTCAAGAGTTTAGTTTTATGTCCAAAATAAATGTACAGACAGATAAGCACCTGCCTGGCAAGTTCGAGGTCATGAGTTTGATCCCTGGTACCAAAAATAAATACACATACAGCACACTTCCCACCAGAAACATGCCTGGTTCCTTAACATTGCCATCACAGCACACATTCCACAAGGCCTTCCTGCTGAATTACAGTGTGCTCATTCATAAGGACCATATCTTTGCCTTTTCAAGACAGATCATTCAAGAGAAGCACAAGCTCTGGGGAAGCCAGCTGCTTCTTCTAACAACAGGTAAATTAAGCTGAAAGTAAGCAAATCGGGGACACACGGTTCACCAGGCTTGCAGGGAGGAAGCTGCTGTTCTAGGGAGTTTCAATCACCTGTGTCAGCTATGAAACTGACAGTGAAACTAGACTCTCCTTAGCCCCCATGGCAGAGGGTCTGGCCCTGTCCTCTTGATCATAAGACATAAATAAAAGCAGCAATCTCAGGAGCTGGCTCAGGAAATACCACTGAAACCATGCTAAAAAGCTGTGTTCAGTCTAAGAGGGAGAGTCTGTGGGCCACACATGGGCACTGAGAGCAGGGGCCGGCCCAGCTTCCTAATACGTACCTGGACGAATGTACACAAGATGAAGAAGATAAGGTTCAGAATGGACAATCCTGGGATGATATTGTGGTCCAGGACCATCGCCTCATGGGGCTCGTGGCTGGGTATTAACATATAGATCATTAAGCCCATGACGGGAATGCCAAACACCAGGCTGCACAGGAAAGACTTCTTCCACCTGGAGGCAAGTGCAGCACACGGACATGTCAGACACTGCCACTTGGAACACAGGACAGTCCCCTCCCAAAGACTCAGTTGAAAACCTGACTTTCTCACGTGGCTAAAACAGACCACAACGGGTTAAAACAAAAGTAAGGCTCTCTCCCTAAATCTGCCATCCCGGGGTCAATCTAAAGATCTAAACATTGTGGCAACATAGCCCTCTTCTTCACTTGGCTGATAGTCGGCCTTCCATCTATAGGCTTCACAACTGAGGCCCAGTAGCTAAGAATCTACCCAAAGGGGTTAACATTCTCAGTCTACCGCTGCTTACGGCTTTCTTCAAAATGCGTTCTTACACAGATCCTCAAAGGAAACAAACAGCTGACGGCAGTATTTGATTGGTATAAGCTTACTTACACATTCAGTTTCATCACAGGCAGAGGTTTACTGCGGACTGAACCCAGGTCCTCTGCACTGAGCTACTCCCGCCCGCAGCCTTGTTTTGCTTTTTACTGAGACAGAGACTTGTAAAGTCACTAAGTCGCTTGGGCTGGGCTTGAATTTGTGGTCCTCCTTCTTTCATTTCCCAGCGTGCTGGGACTGCAGACATGGGTGATTGTGCCCAGCCACTACACATTCAACTTTTAAACAACAGTCTAAAATAGAATCAGTAAGAATAGTGAGGCTGTCTTGACGAACACAGTGTCTGCAATTAGGGGTCACAGGTGACCACTGTGGGATTCCTATCAATGCAGCAGGCATGAATCTCTAACCTTGTTCCTCTCCTTTTCCATCTCCTCTGCTCTTCCTCCTCTTCTCTGACTGTTAATGGTGGAATGCCCCAATGCTCCAGCTTTCCATCCCTTTGCTGTCATCCTGGTGACCGCATACCGGCCCTGCCTCTACCGTGTGCTCAGGCTTTGCCCGTGTGCTTGGCTTTCCAGGTCCCTGGTCTGCCAGTCCCACCTATGGCCTGGGGATCCCCGGAGGCTCCAGAAGATGCTCTCCCAACTATCACTGCATTCAGCCTAAGGCTCAAACCCTGGGTCCCCTGCTTGGAGGCTGCCTCAGCCTTCCAGACCCCACTACACCATTGCTGTCCCAGTTCCTCACTCTCTCCCTGCCAGACCAGAGCTACTCCATGGCAGGGATGATGCGTCTGTTCATCCCCAACAGTGCCACAATGCTCTGCACACAGTGGTAGCCTCTACATTAGCTGAAGGCATGGGAGACTGCCTGAAACAATGAACCCCAGTCTCCTGCTTCCTTGGTGATTTGCTTTCCACTCAGTGATGCAGTCTGCCCTCAGTTTCTAGCTCCAGAACCTAAGCAAAAAAGACTGAGAATATTATTACAAAAAAAAAAAAAAAAGACTCTCCCTTTTTCTCTCCCAATTTGAGCACCATCCAATTACAGCTGGCTATTTAAAACAATGAAAATTAACTCAAACTTAAAAATTCAAGGCTGGGCGTGGTGGTGCCTGTAATCCCAGCACTTGGGAGCGTGAGGCTGGAGGATCACTGCAAGGCTACATAGCGAGACCCGTCTCAAACAGAAAATCAGTCCCACAGTCACACTAGCTGCGTTTCAAGTGTTCAAACACAGAAGTGCAGCGCAGCGCTAGAATACTGTCATCATCACCAAACTTCTACAGACAGTGCTGCTTGGAAGATTAATGTTCCAAAGAAGGCAGCCAATCCAGGTGGGAGCCCAAGGATAGCAAACACAAAGACAACACAAAGACGTTCACACAACATGAGCCATCGGGTGGGGGGGGACAGGAAGACAGACCGTGAGACAGGGCTGCAGTTTGTCTTGGTATTCTACCTACTGCTTTATTTCCATCTTGTGGTCCAAGTGATGAGCGTTGGGCCTTCTCTGGGCCAGGGAAGCATGGAAGCCAATCTCCTTGTTACCAAAAAGAGAGGGGTGGGGAACAAGGGCCAAGGTACTTGTTAAAACATGCATTGGCAGAGAGCACTGTACAGTTCTGGAAATCAGACAATGAATCCCAAAATGCCTCTGGAGACTACTGGGTTCTCCTCTCATGCTGACACACCCTGTCTGGAGGTTCAGTGCTGTCTATGTTGAGAGACTGCACCATCTGTTTCGAGGAGACAGTGTCAGATGGTGACTCCTGACCCTTCTGTTGGCAAAGGCAGTGGGTTCTGGGAAGCTAACTTCATCAGGACTCACAGTTGACCAGTACTGACTGAAAAACTCACAAGTTTGGAGTTTAGGAATCTCAAGTATCTTCCATGGTCTGGCAGTTCCCTTCCATTCATCAAGAAAGAGGAAGTCAGAGAGGTTAAATACTTTGCCCAAAGCCACAGCATTATTCTGAAGACCCAGAGCCAGAACTCAGGCCTCCAGATCCAGTCGTGGCTGCCTCCCACTGGAGCTGCTCTCAGCCCCTTCAGGACTGGAAGCCAGGTTCCCCCTGTGGCCCACCGAGCCTGGGCCTAACTGTGGGCGTTTCTCATGAACAGCCCCGTGTACTTCTGCAGCCACCTTGGTCTGAGCACTGGGCTCTGACTTTATGAACGTACATCAGGAAATGTCTTGTCAGTCAGCTTGATAAAGAGAGGGGCCTCCAAACTCTGCAGCTGGGATTCTTATACAAAACTGAAAGTCGGGGTAGAGAAAAGAACCTCTAAGACTATGTAAGACAAATACTTTTACAACTAACACTAACCTAACTATCTGAGGAAAAGATACTCCAGAGATGCAGACATGGAGGCCAAGCAATATTCCAATATTCCTCAAATAAGGAGGAGAGGATGCTGCTGAGTGGAGGCAGGCTGTACTTGAAGGTCCCACCTAAGACTTTCTTTCCCATTTACTGCACCAGCGTGACTCCTTAGCTTTACACTACCATGTCACTGCTGCTCTTCAAGAACAACAAAGTGGTAGAGTAGAAATAGAAAGACAGGTCAGGTGTGCTGGTGTGTGTCTATGATCCCCACACTTGGGAGGCTGAGGCAGGAGGATCACCTTGAGTTTGAGGCAAGCCTGGGCTACACAGTCAGTTCAAGACTATCCTGAACTACATAGTGAGACCCTGCCTCAACAAAACAAAACAAAACAAAACAAAACAAAACATGAATAGAAAGACAGCTGGCCTTTCAGCTGTGAGATCTGGGTTTGAGTGCCGTTTCACAACCGGGAGCTGGGTCCCAGGGAACAAAGCCTTTAACCTCTCTGAGGATCTTTCCTCACTTGATGAAGGATCTCTGTCTTCTGCCTTCGGGGTGAGACATCATTTCCATGTCAAAAAGTTCTGCTGGGCCATACAGACAACACCTCTGTTCACACACACATGCCCAGTAAAAAGAAAATTAAAGATAACATAGCATTAACCTGTTATGATGTTTCACTTCATAAGCAATTTCATAAACAGTCATTCTCACTAATTTATCCTTACCATTCACTACCACAAGGTAATCTTGTTTGGTGTTGACTGCTTTAACCCATCTGTGATATTTACTCTCTTACAGTCTGGTGTAACAGATATTTTTTTTTTAATCGGTACCGGGGATTGAGCCCACAAGCTCATGCTTGCAAGGTAGGCACTCATGGCGCTGAGCTAAATCCCCAACCCTGGTGTAACAGATCTTAAAAGAGGAAATGCTAGGTCTCTAGACAACCTGGCGAGGGAACAGGCAGTAGTACAGGCAGGACATTCTAACTCACTTTCCAGAGCAAAAAAGATCAAACTGTGTGGCAAGACAGGCCTGGAGGAGGGCGAAAAGTAGTATTGTTCTGT
>PVJX010024706.1:0-27753 GCA_004027295.1 Dolichotis patagonum | reverse complement strand
GTTATCCTGTTTTGTTTGACTATATCATACGTGATGATATGAACAGCTGTTTTGAAGAAAACATTATGACAGCTATTGCTGATTTAGTATTATCCTTCTTAGAAGTCCTACCATGCTTTTTTTTTTGTTCTATTGCCATTGGTTCTGTCTACCACATTGTGTCTCATTGGAATTTGAATATGTGTGATAGTTCAAACAATTTTTTTTCTTTTTTATCAAAAATGAGATATTATAATACCCATTGATCATTCTCTGTTATTTGGTTCAGAAAGCCCTGGAATTCTTTCACTATATGCATGGCTTTCTACTATTGTGTTATGTTTGATATTATTGTAATTGAAACTATGCTCAACTATAGCAGAGTAAGAGATATGGTGTTAGATACTGTTGATGTCCAGTTGACTTAATGTAAAGTACTGTGTTGCCTATGTTGACCTCTTCTGATCTGCTCTGTACTGCCCCCTTTTGTTTTATTCTCTTTTAAATAAAAAAAAAAATTGAAAAAAAAAAAGTGTATAAAACAACATGAAGATATACTTACTTTTCAGAATCAGGGTTATCCACCTTAGCTTGTTCCCAAATAATAGGATCAACACCTACCACAAAGACAAAGCATATTTTTCCAAAACTGTTCTCTGTTTATAATATTTAAATGGGAAAGACTTTCTAAAATACAACTCAGAAGTGATAATGGAAAATGAGTGCAAATATGATCAGGATAAAAATAAAAATTTTTGCAGGAAAAAGCTAAAAAATATGCATTGAAAGGAAGTACCTACAACCTACAGAACCTATGAATCAAAAAGGAAGATAAATAATTTTACAGAGCATGGGCAAAAGACATAAATAGGTAATATAAAAAACACAACACAGAGCTAATCAACATATGGAAGATGTTCAACTTTATTGGTAATCAGGGAAACGGGAATTAAAGTATCTTCAGGCTGGATATGGTGGTGCATGCCTGTAGTCCCAGCACTCGAGTAGGCTGAGGTAGAAGATGCTGAAGTTTGAACACAGCATAAGCAACAGCCACTAAGACCCTGTCTCAAATTTTAAAAGGCTGGGAATGTAGCACAGTACAAAGGCCCTGGGTTCAATCCTCAGTACTACAAAAAGTAAAACACAGCACACTTGTAATACCAGCACTCGGGAGGCTGAGACAGGAGGATTACTGCAAGTTCAAGGTCAGCCTGGGCTATAAAAGTGAGTTCAAGGCCAGCCTGAAAAAAAAAAGTAAAATATAAAAAGGCCATCAGTGGCAAAAGGGGAGAAGGGGAGAAAGCTTGAAGATACAGCTCAGTGTTAGAGCACCTGCTTAGCACATACAAGACCCTGGGTTCAAACCTTGGTACTCTCATGACAAACAAAACAAAACAAAACACAAGTGCTGTTACACCTCCTTGTTATAAATGTAAACGGTACAGCTTTCTTTAATGTCCAATTAAGCAGTATCAACAGACATATCAAATATACTGTTGACTATTTCATTACCAAAGATCCATTCTAAAAACAAGTATGTATCTGTGTGTTCTAACACATATTTAAATGTTAACTGTTGCCTAACTTATAAGAGTGAAAACACAGAAGTAACATTAAGGTTAAGTAAAGGTATTATTTCATGGAACACTACGTAATGTTTTGTTTTTGCTTTTGGGTATTCAGTATTGAGCCCAGGGCCTTTGTACTGAGGTATATCCCTTATCTCTTTTTATTTTTATTTTAAAAACGCAATTCAGTAAGTTGTCCCAGCAGGACTTGAATTTGGCAGTCCCCCTGCCTCACCCTCCCAAGTGCCAGGACAACAGGCATGCATCATCATTTTTGGCTCTATGTAATGCTGCAGTAAAGTACAGAGGCAGAATCCTTTTTCAGAAGAATTATATATGCTCACATTTAAAAATCACATAGGCAAGCAGTGTGTGGTAGCACACATCTATAAACCCAGCACTCAGGAGACTGAGACAGGAGGATCAACAAGAGTTTGAGGCCAACCTGTATTACATAGTTGGGTCTGAGGCCAGCCTGAAAGACCCTGTTTCCAAAATAAATCAAATCACAGATAATGCAGGAACAGAATATAATAAATTAATCAATCATTCTAGGGAAGGGAGATAAAAGAATTTTAACAGTTAACCTAGTTAGGATACCTAGAATAGTTTGCAGTGAGCACAGCGAGGTTTTATTTCAATACTCAGTTAAATAAGAGTTAAAGTAAAAAAATTTTTTTTTAAATTTTACAAATACACCTATGGATAGATAGGCTATAGACTATTTTTTTAGTTCATCATTTTCCAAAATTTCTAACATATAGCTATGTAACTTTAAAAATTACATGAAAAAGAGTATTAGTCTATACAGTTATTCAGATACATATTTACCAAATAACCAAACATATGATAAATTCATACTGGTTTTATAAATACTAAACCAATTACCCTCACAAAAGAGGGAGAGCACTTAATTATTTCTAAATTTTTCATTTTCTCAATTCTATGACTGTAGTAACATACCGGCAGGAGGATTCTGTAAAAGCTGCTTGATCTGTGCAGGAGAAAGTTCTGTTCTAGTCATAGAAAGGGTTACACCAAGTTGCTGCAATTGTGTTTTTATGTTGGCTTGTTCAAAATGGGCATATAGTGTAGTAGCTGGAACTCTTCTTGAGGTACCATTCGGAGAACGTTCAACAACATAAATGACAACTTCTGTCCTGTAGGAAAATAACCAATTTATAAAATATTCAGTACATAACCTACAGCTACAAGTATCAGTACAGCACATGATTTTTTAAAAATTAGATTTACTGGTACAATTTAGATATACATAATGATCACACTCACCATAGGAGGTTTGTACCTGTACATGATATATCTTGATTCCTCTTTTTTCCCATTCCCCTTCCTCCTCCCTTCATGCCTCTTCTCCTTATTTACAAAGCTTTATTTCCATTTTATCCTCCCATATGATTTTACAAGGGTGCTAATTAAATTCAGAAATGGATTTTTACAAGGGAATTATTTTGTTAAGTCCTAGGAAATAAACATGTATTTAAGTGATAAAATGAGGCAGTTAAGTTAAAATAAAATTTGTGTAGTCTCATAGAAATGTTATTTTTTTCCAGAATTGAAAAGTACCTTGGAGATTCTACTGAAACTTACAGGGTGCTTCTCTGCAACTAAGACCCAAGAAGTAAAATCTATTTCAGTTACTATATCTCACTAAGCATAAATCCTCTAACCCTGTATGTCCTAAAACAAATGTCTTATCACTAAGACAACAAATTATACAAGGGACAGAAGCAAAGCAACTGTATTTTATTATGAGTAAACATAAGAATCAGTTGATAAAACTTTCCAGTAATATCTTTATGGTACTTATTTTGCAGAAAGCCATATATGATTCAGATCCTGGACCTGAATGAAATGATTAGCATCTAGTAAAAAATGCAAAATTAAGAAAAAAGCTTTTAAACTTTTCTAACGTTAATCTGAGAATAATCTGCGCTGGTAATTAATTTGTGCTTCAGCAACAACAAACACTGCTGATCACTCTCTTTGGATCAGTGCACAGAAAAATAAATGACACATTTAGTATACTTACTGATCATCTGGTAATGTTTTAATACCCTCTACATTTACAGCAAGCGTCTGGTTTCCTCCCAAAACTTTATGCAATGATTCTACCAACTGCTGTTGCTGGCTTCGAATATCTGTTTCTTTTTTGTTGAAAACTAAAACCACTAGCCCATCTTCATCTTTATTATTGGGCATACAACTATAACCTACAGCCTGTGAAATGACAAATAAATAATATCAAAATATGTAAGACCTTAAAATCAAGTGGTTAATATTAGTTTAATAGCTACTAAAATGACAAAAAATAATAATGTCTGGTGATGAAGGCAATAGCTCTTTCTACCATTCTATATCCTAGGAATCACACAATTATGTATAAAGAAAAACTCTACTGCCCAAGAATAACATAAACATAGAGTGAAATTAACATTTTGTCTCAAGATAGTAACTTAAAGAGCTTTTTCCTCTGAAGAATTTTGGTATCCATTATTGCTGGGTCTTTCTGAATCACTGAAACAAATAAGAGGTCATTATAAAAATGATTGCAAAGCCAAGTGTGGTGGTGTATACCTATATTCCCAGCACCTGAAAAGCTGAGGCAGGATTGCTGCAAGTTCAAGGCAAATCTGGACTACATACCGAGACCCTGTCTCAACACACTATTCCCATGACCATAAAAACCATAGACCAAATGTATTTATTTCATCATGTATCTGATCATAGAATCTTTTTTTGTAATACTGCGGATCAAACTCAAGCCTTGCACATGCTAGGGATGTGTTCTTGTTACTGAACTATTACTGAGCTACAGTCCCAGCCTTTGATTTGAAGAATCTTAGCCTATGGGCCGGGGGTTTAGCTCAGCGGTGTAAGTGCCTGCTTGGCAAACACAAGGTCATGAGTTCAATCCCCAGCACCAAAAAAAAAAAAAAAGAATCTTAGCTTAAGTCTTAGATAAATGATTTTCAAACACTTTTAAAGACCAATAGTAATACCATCAAGTTAGAAATATTATAGAACAGCTATAGTATTTTATAGTTTCATGTAGCAGAGAACTTTGCAAATCATTATTTTTTTATATAATGTTAAATATGTCAATACCTTGCTGAAAATCAGTCTTTTATTTATGTATTTATTTTTTGTCTTGTGGGGGCGGGGTACTGGGAATCAAACTCATGATGTCACACTTGCCAGGCAGGCATTGTGCTGCTGAGCCATATCCCTGGCCCTATTTTTTGTCTTTTGGAGACAGGGTCTCACTATCCAGTTCAGGCTGGCTTGAGCTCACTTTGTAGCCCAGGTTGGTCTCAAAACTCACAATGATCCTCCTATCTCAGCCTCCCAAATGCTGGAATTACAGGTATGTTCCACCACACCTGGCTTGGAAATTGGTCTTTTAGACAGAAGATTTTGGTTCCTTGTTACCACTTAAGCACAACTTTTAAAAAGTATTTAAACTCGCCCAAGTATATAATACGCATTTTACCCTCTGTATATTACACACGTTCTTTAAAAAGAAAAAAATGTAAATTGTACATGTCTATTTTATACCTTATCACTAGATATAAATATTAAAACTTCAATTAATGCATTTAAGATATGTAAGTTGAATGCCCCAATCTGAAAACCTGAAATCTAAAGTGCTCCAAAGTCTGAAACTTTCCGAAACATGATGCCACCAAATAAAAAATTCCACACCTGACCTTACGACAGGATAGAGTGACAACACAAGTGCACTAAAAATCCTGTTTGAAGTTGCCTTTTGGTAAGTATAGAAGCTGCATATAATACATAGACGAATTCTGTGTTTAAACTGAGGTCCCATCCCCAAGATTTCACATGTATATTCAAATATTTCAAAATGTGAGAAACGATGATAGAAGTAAGTACTTCTGATCCCAGGCATTTTGGATGAATCACTCAACATGTACTTTTGATAGAGTAATGAATGAGACAGGATGACTACTTTTTGTTCTTTAACTGAATTACTTTGATTTTATGATTCTTTATATTTTCAAAAATTACAGTCATACCATGTTCAAGGCACAAGTGCTAAAGGACAAAGCAACTGCTTTCTTTATGTAATTTTTAATCTAAAAGTCATATTCTCTTTTATATATACTCTTCAAATGAAGATAATAATACCTTAAACCGGCAAAAAGGATTTTCTTGTGTGAATTCCACTGGTGGAATATTATTGTTGAAATATCCTTTTCCTGTTCCCCAGAAAGCCTGCAGTTGATTCCATTTTGCTAAAATAGCATCTCTCTCATCTCCCAATAGTGTTGGAGCGGAAAGAGCACTTGCAGTATTTATCAGCTGGTTGGACTGGGTAGGAGCTTGTGTAGGCTGACTGAAGAGACCACCTAATGCTATAAAAAAAACAAAAACAAAAACAAAAAAAAACTTAAGATTCTAGGTGTGGTAGGCAGAATATTGCCTCCCCTAGATGTCCATATCCTAATGTATAGAACCTATGCATAAGTTATACAGCAAAAGGGACCTTGCAGATGTGACTAAAATTAGGCATGCTATGATAGATTATCCTAGATTGAGGGTGGGGCTCAATGTAATCACAAGTGTCTTTTACCATGGAAGAGAGCTCAGAGCCCAGGTGAGATTTGCAAATACTAGGCTGCTGGCTTTGTACACGGAGGAAAGGACCACAAATCAAAAAAAGGATGGAAACTCTAGGAGCTGGAAAAATCAAGGGAACAGATTATTCCTCCAGAGCTTCTAAAAGTATAGCCCTGACACCTTGATTTTAACACAGGGAAACTCCCTTCTCAATTTATGATCTCTATAACTGTAAAATAATAAATCTCTGCTGTCTTAATCACATGGTAATCTGTTATGGCAGAAATAAGAGGTTAATATACAAAGCTGGACGTGGTGGAACAGGCCTGTAATCCCAGCGCTTGGGAGGCTGAGACAGAAGGATTGCTGCACGTTCAAAACCAGTCTGGGTTACAAAGTGAGCTCAAGGCCAGCCTGAACTGCTTAGCAAAACACTGTCTCAAAAAGATAAAAAAAAATAAAAATAAAAAAGAGGTAGTTAATACACAGCAAGGCATGATGGCTATTAGCACTGCAGAAGGCAAGGCAGGAAGACTGCCAAGTTTGAACCCAGCCTTGGGAACTTAGCAAGACCCTGCCTCAAAATAAAAAAAAGGCTGGGGATATAGCTCAGTGTGAAGACCCTAGGCCCAGGCTCCAAGTACAGCCAAAACACAACAAGAAAACACAAAAATAAAATTTAAAAAGCTGCCACCACCACCACCACCACCACCACCACAAAAAATCCAAAACCACTAGGACAAAACTGAGTATTAAACTCACTTTTGTAGTGATGGTATCAATATACTTAATAGCATCACCAGATACACAATACTAGACTCATACTCACCCACCCCACCCCCCGAAAGAAAAGGAAATACTATGTATAGAATGGAAAAGTAAAGTTTGTAAAATTGAGAGGTTTTTAAAATTTTTTTTCCCCATTTACTTATTTATTTAGCTATTTAGGGGCTTGGCTGTAGGGCCTTCATACTGAGCTACATTCTCAGCCCTTTTAATTTTTTTTTTAATTTTGAGACAGTGTTTAGCTAAACTGCTAGATTCCCAGGCTGAGCTGGAATCTGTTTTGTTTTATTGTTTGTTTGCTTGCTTGCTTTTGGTTGGTTCGTTTTGGTTTTTTCCTGTCGTTTTTGAGACAGTGTCTCTATGCCGTTCAGGTTGGCCTAATAGCTCAGGCTGATTTTGAACTCACAATGATCCTCCTGCCTCAGCATCCCAAGGGCTGGAACTACAGGCATATGCCACCACATCCAGTTTGGAATTTGTGATCTTCCTGCCTCAACTATTCCTGATGTCTTTGTAATCCCAGCACTTGACAGCCTGAGGTATGAAGATTGCCACAAATTTGAGGCTACATAGTGAGTTCAAGGCTAGCTTGAAGTATATAGCAAGACCCGGGGGCGGGGGGAGAGGAGAGAGAGAGAGAAAGGAGAGAGAGAGAGAAGAGACAGAAAGTGGTTTTTTCAGCTCACAACCTGTAGAGGTTTCAGTCTGCAGTCAGCTGGCTCTAAGGCAGGCCAGCATGGCAGAGGGCATCACAGAGGAGAAACAGCCCATGATAAGGCAGGCAGAAAAAAGCAGCAAGAAGCCGAGGTTTTTAAATTTTTTTAAACAACTTGTATTGGTGTTATATTTCTATAATATAAATGGAAAGATATAAACTATATCTGTATTAGTTTAATACATTGTTCTCTTACAGCACAGAAATACATAATGAAATAACAAATACACTAGCTGTGAGGGTCCAGGCTAAAGCTTAATTGGGCTATATAATTTAGAGCAAGTCTCTGGCCTAAAATTTTTCCAGTGGAAAGGACAAAGTTGGTAGAACAGTAAACACTACTCAAACTGTGAAATAAGTACCCATGGTACATGAAATTATAGCTATCAAGAAACAGTAGTTATTAAATGGCACTACTTCATGTACCAAAACATGAAAACCTAAATTGATCTGAATTTAAGTTCTATTTCAGCTTTAAAGACTGAAAGTACCTAAGATCTATGAGGCTTCTAGGGAGATAGAGGGGCTTCCTTGTACCCTCCAGGAGAGTATTATTAACTCCCAAATGGGCATATACAAAATCTAGAACAACTAGACCACAAGTCTGACACCTGAATCTTGGTTTACGATAAGCCAGTGGTAACAAACATATGTAATGCATGCTGCAGTGGGCTGTTTGTATCACTGAAAGCTCAAAAGGTTAGTCATCACTGCTATAAGCTTATTGCAGAGTTCTGAGCAAGAAATCTCTAGGCTTCATCTTCCTGGGTGAAACAAACTATGTTCTATACTAATTTATGTTCTGCCTCCCTTTTTATACTTCACCCTAGATTACAACCACACTAGTCTACTCAAAGTTCACTAGTGGGAAGACACTAGTGAACTTAAATTGTAAAATCCAACAGATTCTTTGTAAGCCTTACCATATTATATTTCTTGTACTATCCTACCTTCTCAGGACCCTTGTACCGTCAAAGAAAATCATATTCTGCCAGATGCACACAGCCCTTGAAAAACCTTCTCCTTTAGATTTCCTGATAATCCAGTCTCTCTTGATGTACACACACACACACACACACACACTCATTCACTAGGTATTCATGCAACAAATATTTACTAAGTACCCACTAAGTGTCAAGCACAGAGTTAAATGCTAAGGATTTAGTGGCAAAAAGACAAGGTTCTTTAAACAAACTGAGTATCAGCAATCGTGGTAAGTTCTTGAGAGAAATACAAAGGCTATGAGAACATTAAATAGGGAGCTAATCAAGTCTGAGAGACTTGTTCAAGAGAAGGCTGCCTCATTCAACTTCAACTAAGGTTGACAAAGTGGTCAGCTAGACCTGGGGAAGAGGTGGATAGTCAGGTTGTGTAAAATCTCTGTGAAGAAGAGAACAAGCAAAAGCAGTAAGTACTGAAAGATAATGTAGGGAAAAAAAAGTATTAGGGTACTAAATGGCTCCCATTTGCCACAAACATGACAAGGGGAACATCAAAAAAAGTAACAAATGTAACTAACTGAAATATATTCAAATGATAATTTTTTAAAAGTAGAGATTAAAAGTTTAAAAAAACTACTAAGTGCAGTGCCACATGTCTGTAATGTCTAAATCAGTGATGGTGAACCTTTTAGAGCTTTGCCATAGCTTTGCCACTACTGGTCTAGATATTTGGGAAGCTGAGGCAGAAGGATTCTAAGAAAGTCAACTTGCGCAACTTAATCGGATTTGTATTAAAATTTTAAGAAGGGAAGGTATGTAGCTCAGTGACTGAGCACTTTCATAGCATGCTTAAGACCCTGGGTTCAACCCCTAGTACTGCCAAATAAATTAAAAACTTAGATTTCAATTCCTTGAACACCACTGATTTCATTACCAAAAAATTGCCAACTAGAATTTTTCCAGCCTTTCCCATACAAATTGCGTATCAGGGTGATCAAATAGGCTTGAGGGAATGAAGAAAAAGTTTCTTTTACACACGCATTCAGGTATGGAAGAAATTAAAAATTACTATTTTGCAATTCCTAATAAAACCAATGACTGAGGCAGTGATCCTGGAATCTCATGTTTAAATAGCACCAAATTCAAAACTTCAATTTTCCTAACAAAACCATATATAATTACAATTACTCATAGTTGGAAAAAACTATTTCAGGAAACAAAACCACTTCATTTTTACTTTCCTTATTATTTGGAGGATTAAAGAAAAGAAAATGACTAGAATACTAGAAATAATTTTGATACTATTACTTTCTTCATTCTACTGGTTAGGCAATCCTTAAAATCTCTAATAAGCTATTTAGTTGTCAAGGTACCTATGAAAAATGAAACAAAAGTAATTTTAAGAGATTGCAAACTGTTAAGTACAAAGACCATTATACAGAAAGTCAAGGAAGTTGAATTTTTATGTTACTATACCTACTGTAGCAAATTAATTAATTCATGATAACCCTGGCACCCACTGTCACACCAGCAAGTAGATAAGCCATCAACCAGTAACACCAGACCTGCATCAAAATGCTTTGGGAGCTAACATAAGAAGCTTGCACTGGCCAAAGATGAAACAATTTAAACATCAGTAAGAATGACTGCAGTGGATTAAAAAATAACAATTTAAATGCTTGATTTCCTGACGGTTAAAAAAGTTGGGAGCTAGGTGTAATGATACACACCTATAATCTCTGTACTCTAGAAGACCAAGTGTATCCCAAGTTTGAGCCTAGCCTGGCAAACTTAATGACTTAGTGGGACCCTATCGTAAAATTAAGGGTTGGGATACAGCTCAGTGTGAAGGTCCTGGACTTAATCTCTAGTATCATTAATTAATAATAATAATTAAAAAAATGGTCACCTTTCAGAATGCAAGGGAACCAATTTTGTATTCTAAAAATTAAGGGAAAACAATCAACCAAATAGTGGTACCTTGGTTAATGAATGCGTTTGTTTGCAAACAATTTGGTTCACAAACAGAAACATTTGACAAAATGTTGTTTCTGTTTGCAAACTCAGCATTGGAGTCCTTTGAATGGAAAGTTGGAATTATGTCAGTTAAAAAAAATTTGACCTTTACAAACACAAATATAGCCATCTTTTCCAAAATCATGGAGCAAGTTCAAGAACTGAGGTAGGGCTTTTCATCATAGATATAGTCCAACAAATATTGAAGAATCAAAATGAAATGGCACCACTTTTTAATCCTTAATGAATCTAGGTCATGATCACCAATGGATATTATATACCTCTTGATAAAGAATTCACTACCAAGGAAGAAGTTCTGAAAACAAGAAACTCAAGTAAATCAATATAAATAAACCCCTAAAACTACCTCAACTATTAAGAAATACAAAAGATAAAAGAATATGTTAAAGTATACCACAAGAATGCAATCAGAGGGGCTGGGGATTTAGCTCAGTGGCATAAGCACCTGCCAGGCAAGCGTGAGGTCTTGGGTTTGATCCCCGGTACCAAAAAAAAAAAAAAAAAGCAATCAGAAAAGTTCTGCATGAAACACTCTTTAAAGATGAGTGATACTTTGTCAACAAATTGAAAAACTAAAAAAGATAAAAGGGGAACCTACAATATTATACATGAGTGATAAAATTATTCAGAAAAGTAAAAAACTGATCATAAGAGACTAGACTGCAGTTCCTCTGTTGGGGATGTGAATGTGAGGGGCTGGTAAGGGTCCTTTTTCCTGACGCATTCCCAAGGGTGCTCACCTTATATATAATGCAGTGAGCTATACTCTTGTATACTTTATTTGTGTTACTTTTAACAAAAAAATTTTAATGGAATGACTCTAAATTTAAGGACAATATAATCTTAATCATGCCAATAGTCTTTTCCTTAGTTGCTGTCATATACAAACATGAAAAACAGCTTTTGGAATCCTTTTAAATATACTTATAATCCTTAAAAATATTAGATAACAGTGCACTCAGTAACATTAGCTATCACTATACTATGGGTTTATATTTGAAGACAAAAGCCTCATACTCACTGGACTGTTGCTGTTGCTGCTGCTGTGTGTTAAATCCTCCAAATCCCAGGCCAGTTCCCAAACCAGTACCTAAACCAGTACTACTTCCTGTTGTGCCAAAACTGGTACCAAATCCAAAACCTTTGTTCTGAGTACCACCAAACAGTCCTTTGAATGGAAAGTTGGAATTATGTCAGTTAAAAAAAATTTGACCTTTACATTTAGCTGTATAAATGACTGGAGATGGCATCTTACCAGTAGTTCCTGTGTTAGTTGGGGCAGAAAAGGTAAATGCAGAACCCGCAGTTGTAGATGTTGTCCCAAATCCTCCAAACCCACCTAATTAAAAAGAATAAAAACAGAAAGGAAGATTATTTTGTGTACATAAAGACAATTTATTTTTCAAGTCCTTTTATAAGTAACTGCTACATATAAAGTCAAAATACAATGATCTAAATGATACAATGATCTAAATGATCTAAATTTTTTCTCTATTATCAATGTAAATTTTTGAAAAGTTACACTACTAATTAAGAGGTCAGTATACTGCAAGAAATAAGCAGCTTAGTATTTTAAAGAGAAATACTGCAATGTAATATACCTTTCAACCGGAGAGTGATAAACAATTTACCAAAATATTAAGCCTGTTCGCATAATTCTAAAATACTTCTAGTATAGGGATTCCAAGTTCTAATGCCTACCAGATTTAGACTAATAAAATTATGAATAAAGTAGGTATTTAATGACAGAACTGTTTAAAAGTTGTTTTTAAAAATGGCAGCAATTCCTAAATTCCAGCAAATTACTGTTGCAAAAGAATGGTAGTTTATGCAGTATATTTCCATTTTCCTCTACAAGAAATAAGAAATTTGGATTTTCTATGTAAAATTCATAGGGAACTTTTGTTGTTTGTATGGTTTTCTGTTTGTTTTGTAGTGCAGGGATTGAACTTATAGGTCCCACGTATGCTAAGCAGGCCAAGTATTCTACCACTGAGCTACATTTTTAGCACAAATTTTAGGTTTTTAAATACTAACTTGTCTTTTGCAACTAATTCAAATATTTTAAAAATAGTGTTACAAGGGACTAGGGATTTAGCTCAGTGACATAAGTACTTGCCTGGCAAGTGTGAGGTCATGAGTTTGATCTCTGGTAATAAAAAGTTATTTAAAATTTTAAAAGAAATAAATAAAATAAAATAAAGAATTAAAAATAAAAAAATTTTAAAATAAATAATTTTAAAGAAATAAAAAATTTTAAAAATTAAAAAAAAATGTGACAAGCATATGTCAGCAGACTTGCTATTTTGTAACCTTGATTTTGGTGAATTGATTTATATCTACCTTAGCTTATGTTTCTAGTTAAGTCTGTGTCAAGACTAAGCAACCTTTTAAAAGAAACATACCAATACACTTACATCGATTCAATAATAATGTGCTTTTTGAACAAAGATATAAAGAATAAAAAACCGAAGTAGTGGTAGGGAAGGTGAGCAGAACTTTTGCAGGCCTCTGTACCGCAGTATGGACACTGACAAATTTTATTTTTTAGAAAATCTGTAAACAAAATTAATCTTAACAACCTCTAATAACATATGAATGGACGGGAATGCTAGCCAATCCAAAATTGTTTTTTAAAAAATTTATTTCCAATCTTTGACTGATTACTAATGTGGTAGCAAAAAAACTTTCAAGGCAAATGTTTCAGCTATTAATACCAAATTATACTGCAGGTTTTCTGAGTTCTAACTTTGATCTCTTATTTCTAGTGACGAGACAGATTCATTATTGTAACATGAAAGATGTAAAACAAAAAAACAACCATTTGATTGTTCTGATTTAGAAAATTAATGAGTAGACTGCATATTGTATATGAAGATACAAGCATAATCTGTTAACTTACAGATTTTATTGCAGTACTGAAAACAAAACATCCTGATAAAAATTAAGTACTATTTTTAGTCTCATTACTCATTTCCACAGAATAATTATGATATAACCTGAACTGGCTATACGATAGAAACACTAGTCAGTATCTTATCACATTTCATAATATCACTAATGCTTTGTTAATAATAGTGGGTGCATGGATGTAAAATAAGCACTTCTATCAGCCCTGTTGAAGTCTAAGTTAATTAACATATAAAAATAATTTAAAACATTGTATGATTACAACTCAAAACTTAACACTGATAATTCCAAATGAACATGAAATTGAGCAAATATCAACAGGTTTATTTATTACTGCTGAATTATGAGCTGGATAGCTTTACTTAGAAGCACAAATTTCCAAGTAAGATTTTACCCAGTGCCAATTTTAAGCAAATAGAGAAAAGTAAACACATCAAAGGATACTGATGTGAACACTTCAAATACATCTTAATAATGGGTTGTTTTACCTTTAGAAATTTCAAATATTTTTCAACTTCCATGCTAAAGTAACATTTACATTGCAACACAAAGGAACAAAATGCCTGACTTTCCCAATAAGTTTCAGAAGTAAATGTTTACCATATGCATATAATTGGCATGGGCATAAGTGGCATAATGTAAAAGAGTATGGATGATAAATTCATATACGAGCAGCTGAAGAACGAGATTATTCTACGAAGTCATTGTAAAGTACACATAAACTTATTTTAAATTTGGATATATATCTATTATAGTTTGCATTTTGCAAAAATTTTAATAAGCAAACAACCCCTAAACTGTTTAATCCTCACAATTCTTTTTCAGTGCAAAGCTACCTGGCCTTTTACAGTAATGTTATCTGACAAATTAAACTGTTCTTTGAGAACTTCCCAATAAAGAATCCAGTAAAGAAAAATCCAGTAAAGAAATGGAAATTCTGTAATTATGTTTTATAGAATGTATCCTAATTTGTTAAAATCACTAAAGAAATACATTATTATCATACAGCTTTAAAAATAAGACAGATTAATGCTGTTCGTATAAGACTTGTTTCTCTTAGAAACACAAAGACAATGATATCCTGATGAAAAATGCAGGAAAAAAAATGAAGTGACTTGCAGGAGTCCAAGAATGCCAAGAAAAGGGGCCTGATTAGTAAGTTTACACTTTGGAGGATATATCTACTAACTTGAAATACACATTATTTACAAAACAAGAATTCACTTAAAATTCTTATCATTTGGAAGATATTCTGTTCAATTACATGCAAATTTAATAAAGGAACATTATAACTTGCAAGAATTTCCACAACTTTTATCTTTTAAAACAGTCAAAACAATACAAATGCTTTTTTGACATTAGAAAATAAATTTCATTGGACAAGTCATTCTTTCCCAAGCTCCAGTGTTAGGGTACGAAATATTCTTGGACTCCAGCTCCCAACAGTCGTTACACGTACAACCCGCAGTATCTACCTGCACTTGCCAGACTGTTACCAAAATTGAACGGAGTCGCCGAGGTGGTGGAAACACCGAAATTCCCAATATTAAAGTTCACTGCAGGATTAGCAGTTAATCCGAAACCCCCAAAATTAAACCCACTGGCGGTGGAGTTGGCAGTCTCAAGCCCACCAAATCCTGATTGGCGTGTAGGCAAAAGTTTTTAAAGCGGGAGGAAGAAGAAAGAAGAGAAAAAGCAAGACAAGGATTAGAAGAATCAACAAGAGATTTCACAGGAGGAAACAAACTTGACTTCGTTCCAAACAAACAAACAAACAAAAAACAGCGGGAGGGGACAGACGGCAGGACCAGGAGGGTGAACACCACCACCACCACCACCGAAGGCCCTCCGGGGCTGGGACCGACCCGGCCCAGGGCAGCCCCGGGATACCCAGGCCTGCGCACGCCACACCCGCGCAAGTGTCCAGCCAGCTGGAGAGGCTAGGGCGGGAGCCTCAGTACGGGGACAGAGGAGCGTCTCCACCCACTCCGGGTCAACCTCTCAGCGGAGGGAAACCAGCCGCGAGAGAATGGGACCTCTCCGGGACCAACGCGCCGCGTGCAATCCCCTAGCTGGGTCTCGAACATCCCCGCGGCCTCCTCAGGAACCCGCTCCGCAGCCCGCCAGCCTTTTCCTACGCCCCTAAAGTCTTCCGCGTGGTCGGGGGACCCCACCATGCCCACGCCGCAGTCTAGGACTGAAGGGGCGGACAAAAGTCTTTTTTCCCTTTTGGGGTAAGGTCTGGGTAGAGAACTCACCCGCGGGTGCTGCGGTGGCTGCAGCGGTGCCCGAGGTACCCGACGGAGTCCCAAAATTGAAGGCCATGTCGCGGGAGCAAGAGCCCAAAGCACTGCTCCCGCGACGCGGCGCTCAGTCCGTTCTTCTTTTCCGTCCGGCAAGGAACCAGCCCGCCTAGCCACGGAGTTCCGCCTAAGAGGTGGGAACCGATCGAGGGTGGGGTGCGGGGTGGGTCGGACGGGAACGCCCCTGGACCCGTTGGTTTCCGGTGGAGGAGTGGCTTCACAGGGAAAGTGAGATGGGGAGGAGGCTCTGAAAAGGTCCCTGGAATCCACGCGGTGGGAGGGCCCCACGCTGGATGCTGAGACACGCAGGGACGGGGAGTCTGGTCCTATACTGAGTTCACTAGGTGCAGCCACTCTACTGGTCACTTGTTGCATATTTTAATTTCATCCTCAGATGTCGAGTGACAGGCCACGTGCAGAGGAAGAAAAGAGCAGAGAGAGGGTGCGTCTAGAGTAAACTCGCAACCCCCAGCGGGCCCCCAAGCGGGCCCGGTGGGTGAGAGGGAAATGAGAGCGCGCCTGCGCGCGGCAGCGGCTGAACCCGCCTGGGTCCTGAGAGCAAACCTCACAGCTAGGCTGCGGGGGACCCCGCTCACAGGGGAGGTAGGCGGACCAAGGTTAGCGCTGCTAAGCGGGGTACCTGAGGATGCCTGGCTCTAAGCTCTAGGGACTAGTTTTGAACTCAAGTTCCTGACCTCTAGATTAAAAAAAAAAAAAAAAAAAAAAAACAGAATGGGGGTGGGGTGGGGAAGAGATTGTTTTAAACAACCAGCAAGATGTCTGAAATTGTTTGTGAGACAGTGTCTCAGTTTTCGAAAAGGTAAGGTAGTAAACTATACCTACATAATCCTAACAATTATGTAGCCAACATTTTGAATATTTTGGCCTAACACTGCTGTACTGGAACGATAGAAGGCAAAGAATATGTGTATATAGTGAAGACATAAGGTAGGACAGAGCCAAATCTTCATCATCTGTGGACAAGGGTCAACCAATAATACTAAACCGAAAATTTACGAAACATTGTGTTGTATAGAATTCGAAGGGCTTTGAAAAGAAACAGCTAAAAGAGGTACCACTGGATGGTGTTATTCTCTTTTTGTAACATATCATGTAGAATTCTTAAATCAATGTACTTGTGTAATTTTAATAAAAACAAAAAGGCTCATATGTTTATCAAGCAATTACAAATGCCCTTTGACCCAGCAATGCTACTTCTAGGAATTTTGTTATAAAAGACCTGGGAAAATTATGGAATACAAGGTTATTCAGTATGGCATTATGTATCATAAATGACTGGAAACAAAAAAGGGTCTGGATAAGTCAACTCTTGCATTTGTACAAAAGAATACTAGTCAACCGTAAATACAGAACCAAAAAAAGGCTCTACATACTGATAAGATTTCAAAATAAATTACACAAAATGTACAATTCCGAACACTTCTACAATTTGAGGAAAGGCAGCTAGGTTATATACACATATTCAAAATATTCCTGGATAGATACACTTTTACAAAAAAAGTTTTATTAGTTGTGTCTGGGATGACGGATGAGGCAGCTGGGAAATAGGAGTAAGGGAAAATTTTGCAACTTAATGCCTTTTATGTCTCTTAAAAATGTAAATGGCTTATTTTTTTTAAAAAAACATGATGTTCATAGTGGTTATTGCAGGATTCCTAATTAGAGGATGGATATGCAAGTGAGGATGCAGGACTGAACTTGGAGGACTGGCTGGGTATGGGAAGAGGGAAAAGACCATCTACCAGAGTGGTGCTGCCATTCCCCAGCAATGTGACTTGGAAGGAGACAAAGTGAGCTACTTTCTTTCCTTACTGACTGGAAAACAAGCTGGCTAGGGACATCCAGCCAGTGTGTGGATCTGTGGGGCTGAGCTCATGTGTAAGTTGTAATTTGTCAAAAATTAAGTAGCTTGTTGGGAGAGAGTATCAGGGAGAGGAAGTTGCAGGTGAGCACTGTTGCAGGTGAGCATTGAGCTAAGGCTAGAACCCAGGGTCTTGAATACTAGCCAGGTATTCAACCATTGAGCTACATCTCGACACGTTTTTTTGTTTTGGGACAGAGTCTTGCTAAGTTCCTTGCAATATTCCTGTAACCTGCAATATTCCTACCTTGGTCCCTTAGTATCGGTGATTATAGATATGCACTAGGGATTTGAGCACCAGTACATTCCCCCTGCTCTCCTCCCCCACCCTGCTACTGAGGCCTTTCCACTGAGCTACATCCCTGTCCTTTTTTATTTTTTACTTTAAGACAGGGTCTCACTAAGTTACTAAACTGCAGAAACTGGGCTTGGACTTGATATCACCGGACCTCAGCCTTGGGATTAGAGGTGTGTGCCATCATGCCCTGCTAAACACTAATTTTCAGAAGAGAGCAGAGACCCCTCACAGGAGTTAGATACAGTGGCCAAGTCTGGCCCACAACCTGTTTCTGTAAAACACAACACTACTGGTTCACAGGCATATCACTTGTATTTACAGCTGCTTTCACACTACAGACAACAGAATTGACTGTGATAGAGAATGTACTTATAGAACTGTTACAAATCAGCTAAAGGTTTTTATGTGCAATTTGTATAGAAACCATAAAATTGGCATATCATTTGGATGCGGCCTGAGGAGGTCCCCCAAAGAGAACACGAGGACCCCAACTTGCTGTCTACCCTAATAGGTTTGTTGATTTTTGTCACAGAAAAAGAATTTTAGGACATACCAGTGAGAGACAGGCAGATTTATTAGGCAGAGATAGACAAAAACAGGGAAGCAGGGCTTTAGATTGAGGCACTAAAGGAGGCACAGCTCTGATGACCAGAACAGCCCATTAATAAAAGGACAGGATTAGCTTTTATGGCTTTTCTGGGGTGGACCAGGCATTGGTATGTTGCCTTTGGATCTAAGGTATGGCCTTAGGTTTTAAAGGGTTTTCTGTTTGTAGGAGCAAATGTCAGAAAATCCTGGCATTCCTCCCTCTGCTATAGTTCACCTGATCCTTGCAATAAAAGTAAGGAGTAAGGGGTACATTTTATACACTGTGAGCAAGGGAGGTCAATTTGACTGGATTGAGAGATGCCCACAGATTAGTATAACTCAGTGCTGGGTGTGTTTGTGGAGATGATCAGTAATAGGCCAGAAAACTGAGGGGTGAAGACCTACCCTGATTGTGGGTGGCACCAACCAACAGGCTTATATCCTGGATGGAATTAAAAGGGAAAGAAAGAAGTTTGCCTGTTTTTAAGGAGTTCTAGTTATCTTGAGTAGATGTGTTCTTTGCCACCATCACCTCTGGACATTGGTCTCCAGTTGCTTCAGCCTTCCAATGCAAACTCATTCTGGTGACTCTCCACTGAGCTTCTAGTTCCTTTAACCTTGGGCTGGTGCTATATTCTTGATCCATCATGTTCTGCAGTTTCCATCCTCCTGGACTGAGTGGTTACTGGATCCTCCAGCTCTCCAGCATGCAGATGGCCATTATGGACACTCCTGCTTTGATCCGAGAAACCTACCTAATGTATCCCCTTGCACAATTATGTATGTGTTTTCTATTAGTTCTGTTCTTGTAGAGAACCCTAACTAAAATGGCAAGATAGAGAAAAAAATGGGATGTCTCCATCTTTAGTAAGACTCAAGGATTAAGGTTGAAGATCCATGTCTCCTCTTCTGTTACAGCACTTGTCCTATTCCAAAGCCAAAACTATTTTCTTACAGCACAAGGTTATCAACCTCAACACACTATTTTCTTACAGCACAAGGTTATAAACCTTGCAGCAGCACCTGCATTGCAGTAAGCAGGACTTCCAAAGTATAATCTGGGTAGTTCATTCAGGATTGCCTAGAGAATGAGTTGGCTGTGGCTGCAGTTTCCACTTCTGGGGAAAGACTGACTGAACTCAGGTTCCCATGGGACCAGTATCTTCACCCCAACAGTGGAGGCTGTCCCATTCTAGATCAGCTTGCATTCCCAAACAACTGTAAACTTGGCACACCCAAGCCAAACACTTGCTGCTCAGCAGCTTACGTAATGCCCCTTGGACAAGACTGGTTCTTCACTCGTGTGTGTCCTGCATTAAGGAGAACTAGTAGGGGCCAAGAATATCTTACTAAGACAGCTGCTCTGGCCCTCTATTCACCTCCCCATGGGATGCCTGGAGAATGGAAGGTCTGCACTTTTTTTTTTCTAGCAGCTTGACCCTATACAGTTTAAATCTGTCCCATAAAGCCCATCCCTTAGCGTCTGCTGCTATGTGGCTTCTTGGAATTCACCTGGAAGGGTGGTGCACAACAGCTACACCCCAGAGAAGACCCATCTTGATGCTGGTGGGGATGCCAAAGAAAGCCACTTAGCACAAGAGCCTCCCTGTATCCATGCTGACTGCCAATTCATTCTTCCTGTGGCCAGAATAGGACTTTGTAAACATACCTACTGTCTCACCCACTTTCTCCTCCAATGTAGGAGATGACTTGGGCAGCTCCCCTTTAATGCAGAACAATTGCTTCAGCATTCGTTACACATCTCTATGTACTGGTAGGTACAGAGCTGGCTATACTATTTCCTTCTCCCTTCAATTGACTCTAAGCAGTGCAAAGAAGGCTAGCTAAGGTCTTGATATGTAATCTTTAAAGCCAGCCAACAGTTTCCTCAGAGTTTCCCTGCACCTGTTCCCTATGAATGGTTGAGCTCAGTGGGATGGCAGAGCCAAATAGCTCCAAGAATGTCAACTAGGTTGAACCACAAGAGGCTATGACTTCCCAGGGCACAAGTTTACATATCAGAAACTGAAGCAACAGCCTCCTACATCATTCAAATGTTACCTTAATCAAGTTGCGTAGATTGTTCTTTCTGCATACCCTTCTCCCTGCATGTTGCAGAGATGCTTGCTATGCAACTGGCCAGCTCAGCTCACTTTGCTCACATAATTCCCGCCAATCTCACGATCACTCACCCTTGAATCACTCCCTTTTTCACGAGATAATAAATTCTGGAGGAGGCTTTGGATCAGGGCCTTTGTTCCATGTATCCTCACCTAGACGGGACTCAGGACCCCTGAGCTACTTTCAACTTTGAATATGTCTTTATGTCTTTATTCTAGTTGTGGGCTGCATGGAGATGGTAGATTGGAATTAACTCACCAGAATTCCACTAATGTTTCAACAGGATTACAAATAAAAAATTTCTCAAGCCATGAGGATGATGAGAAAAGGGATTACATTATAAGGAATTACAGTTCCTTACAATTTTGGGATTATAATACTCCAAACCCAATTAAAACCCTTCAGTAGCTTCCCATTGATCTTTAAATAAGCCAAAATACCAAAGTGTTTAATGTGACTTAATGAGACCGACATGACATGGCCTTGTATCTCCCCACCTACATCTATCTTCTGTTGCTGTTCCCTCTCTGGACTCTGCCAAAGATATCAGTCATTTAGGGATAGTAAACATTCCCTCCTGCTCGTGGGCACAACTGTGCCCTCTGGCTGAAATGCTTTGCTTCTACCTAACTCCAACTGCTAGTCATGTTCTGAGCTGAGTATCAACTGAGTTGAAAATTTACATTTACCTGTGTGATTATTTGGTTTGTTTTCCCCACTAGACTATAAGGTCTGTCTGTCTCTTTTTGATCACCAGTAGCCTAGTTTGTTTTTGTAGTATCTGGTATAAAGTAGGCTCTTAATATTAGCTGAACATACTTCTAGGTACACTCTGGAAAAGTCAGGCCTCAGTACAAAATACTACAACTGTATTTATATGAACTGTTTGGAAAAGGCAAATCTATTCAAACAGCAAGTGGATTAGCAATTGCCAGTGGTTGAGGGTGGGGGCAGGACTGGCTGTATACTGGCATGGGAGATTTTACTGAGGTTATGAAAATGTTCTAAAACTGCACAACTCAGTGAATTTACTAAAGCTCATCTTACTTTTTTTTTTTTTTTGAGACAGGGTCTCACTAGTAGTTCAGGCTGAACCTGGACTTACTATATAGCCCTGGCTGGCCTCAAACTTGCTGTGATCCTCCTGCCTTAGTTTCCCAAGTACTGGGATTTCAGATGTGTACCACTATGCCTAATCTAAAGCTCATTTTAAATGGGTGTATTTTAGGATATATAAATAATATCTCAATAAAATTAATTTTAAATTAATATAATTACTGGAAATGTGAGCTTTATCTAGTGCCAACTGTGTTTCTGTTTTGGGACTTTGTATTCTATACTATTCACCACGTATACTTGCTCAATTACTGTTCATGAATATACAGTTGTATTCTATACTATTCACCACGTATACTTGCTCAATTACTGTTCATGAATATACAGTAAGTATTAAAACTTGAGTCATTAGAATATTATTTTTAAGCCAGGCGTGGTGGCACACGCCTGTTATCCCAGCACTTGGGAGGCTGAGGCAAGAGGATTGCTGCCAGTTCAAGGCTAGCCTGGGCTACTAAGTGAGTTTAAGGCTGCCTGAACTGCATAGTGAAACCTTGTCTCAAAAAGATAATAAATCATCAATAGGGCCGGGGATTTAGCTCAGCAGTATAAGCGCCTGCTTGGCAAGCTCAAGGTTGTGAGTTTGATCCCTGGTACCAAAAACAAAAACAAAAACAAAAAGACAATAAATTAATTTTAAAAATATATTTTCAGTCCTGTGTACTGTGACTGTGTACTTTTTGAGTAAGAAACTGTGACTGTACTTTTTGAGTAAGAAACAGGTATGGGGTGCAGCCCTTGTGACACAAGCCAGCTGAAATTAGATTTAGGATTTCTAGCAAGGAACGAGTGGCCTTGATACGTAAGAATATTTGTAATTTTAACTAGGAATTTTGTGACTGGATTCACTCTGATTTCAGGAATAAGGTGCAGTGTTGGGATAGGAAAGGTTTTGAAAGTAATCTGACCTTTTGGATTAACAACTTTAGTACAGTTGTCCCCAGAGTCAAGAAGTTTTGGATTAACAACTTTAGTGCAGATGTCCCCAGCTGTCCGGCAGCCTTCCTCATGGTCCCCGTGACCCCTCTATGTGAATCTGGCTGCGTCAGAGGCAGACCTGCTCTAGTGCTGAGGACACTGGTGCATGCAAGGATTTGGAGGGAGCAGCAGCAAGGGGTGGGGTGAACAAGGAACGTGGAACACTCAGCAGAGCAGCTTCCTGGGTGGCTGTGGGCTTGGAGCCTTTACAATGAGCCTGAGAACTGTTCCTTAGGCAAACGGGACCGCTGCTGCGCTGACTGCTACCCACTGTGGTTAGCGGTGCCCTGATGTCACTGACTCTCCCTGCACTCCTGCAGGGGCTTCCAGGCCTCACAAAGCCTGGTGGCAGAAAGGCAGGTCTGGGACCTTCTGGATAGGGGACTCGGTCTCATTCGCAGCTGAGCGAAAATCAGAGGCGACCTAGGCTGTGTTACTCAGGGCTATGTCTGTTGAGCATTTTTCAAATGAGACTGTAGACAAATGGACACTGTTCCCAGTGTACTTTTATACAAAGCTGTCTTTTTATTAGTGAAACATTTCATTGTGTTAAGGGTAGAAGTAAAACAGGTCAACAGTCACATGAAAGGAATCAACTGTACAAGCTGCACAGAGAGCACTCTGGTCAGTGTTCTCTTTCATAGCACAAGCAGTTCACTCCAATAATCGTGCCCAGCGGGCCAAGGATGAGGATGGCCTTTTGCAGAATTCATCTCTTAAGCAATTTAAATGAAAAACTAGCCTTCCTTAAGTAAAAACCCCAATAGGGGTCAGTCATGTAGTGCTTGTTCCACTTTGACCATTAGTGATCTTTCTAGAACAAAAAAGCCTGGAGCTAAAAGTGGCAAAGCCTATCTCCTGCCCTGTGCTCAAGTCCCAGTTTGCCCTGGCTGCCACTCTGTCACTGCTGACAACCTTGACAATGATAGCACATTTGAGCGACTTCCAGGATAAAGGCTGCGAGAGAATGCACCTGAGGAAAAGCTGGCTTTCTCAACCTAAAACCAAACTATCAAATTCATTCTTCTAACTTGGAATTCTCATTACAGTGCATAGGCTTGCCACAGACTTTTCAGAAGGAAAATACCAAATGTAGTTTTCACCAATAAGTAATAATGATATAAATATGGAATTAATGCTTGGGTCTTCTTGCCTTCATGGGACTCAATCTAAATGTGCACCTCTTTAGCTGGTATCACTCAGATCAGGGTGGCAAATCTGTGGCACATGTGCTGCCGCTGGCTATTGTATCACTGAAAGCTCTGAAAGGGTCACCATTACTGACTTAAGAGTATTTAAAAATCTCACAGATGATTACATCTCAAGAGAGGACTGAGCCAGTGCACATTCTCTGCCTGGCATATCCTTACCTTGATGAGGACCAGTAAATGCTTTAGGAATAGACATGCCAGTTGTTAAGTTAAATACTGATAAACCCTAGCCTAAGTACTTGGAAGTATTGAAGTGTTTTTTAATTTAGACATTCTGGCACATCTAAAAAGTTGGTATAAAAAGCTTTCGGCTTGATTTATAGAAATGTTGAGAGTTTAATGCACTGCCCCTTCCAAAAGAGAAACTTAACGCATTGCTTTGGTATAGCAATAGGAAAACTGGGCATGTAAATTAAAATGATGTATTACCTTTGTACAGGAAGAAAGAGCTATGTAAAGACATCTACAGTTGTCTTTTTCACTGAAAACCAGTTGTTTTTTTCAGTCTCTTGGAATGACTGAGTTGGGAAATTTTGTAAGCTCTTCATCAGGTAACTGTAGGCTTTTTAGTTACAATCAGTGTGTAACTTTGAAAATCAAAGGATGTGCCCTTCACTCTGGCTGAATTCTGAACTCTGACATAACAGTGGTTTCCTATTTTGCCTTTGGTTACACTGCTTTAGATCTCAAGAGGTTTTTTTCTTTAAATTACTTTCTGTGCAGTACTTTAAACACTCATCATTCTTCGCCATTCAGAAAAATGATTGTCACAGGAAGTGTAGGGTACATTTTTTTCAGTGACAGTAAACCACAAAATGCTGGAAAGCATTCAGTCTCAGAAAAGAACTTACACAGTTTCAAAGTTATCAAGAAGACTGCCCCAGAAGAAATGCCTGTCTGCTCTAGACTTCTTAAAATGTGTGTGTAAATTGGATTATGAGTGAATGGATTTCCAATGGTCATAATTTTATAAATAATAGTACTGTATTAATATGGATCTTATTTGACACAGGTGACTGGGGAAAAAAATCACTGATTACATTCTCAGAAAATCTTATATATCAAAATAATTTCAACTAAAAAATACTTATCTACAAGTGTCATAGCTAGCATTTAGTTCTACTTTTTATGAAATGTCTATACTTATCCTCACCAACATTATTTACATATTCTCTCGGTTCACAAAAATACAACTTAAAAATCCCATAGCGCCTGTCACTGTCCCCTCATGGATACCACCTTCCTCTGTCCCCTTCCTGCTTGATTCCTACCCAGTATAAAAGGAGTCAGAAGACCAAGGTATTTTCTTGGATGAATTATAAATTAAAGATTAGCATGAAATGCAGTATGTAATATTTTAAAAGAAGAAATCAGTTGCACTTGAATCCTGTATCCAGTAAGTTTACCAATTTTACCCTGGGTTCCAAACTGTTAACCTCTGTTTAGGGACAGAAATGAGGGCTATGACAGAAAGTGGTACATATGTACTTGGAGCACAAAACTTGGTGAACGATGTATACTGACTAAGGTTAGACCAAAGGGCATTAATAAGTGATGCAGTGACACATTGACAGCAGTGGTTACAAACTTCCATAGTCACCAGAACCCAGCCCACCCCCAAAAAATTACTATACAAGAGTTTATTAAATACGTGCTAGACACATGAAAAAATGATCTCAGAAATCACACGACTTTATAAAGCACAATGGCCAGCCATGTCAGCCTGCCCGTTACCATCTGGCCAGAACGTTCCTCTCATCACCTGCTGGCTCTGTGTCTTCTTCCTTCTTTTAAACACTTACACAGCCTGTGAGGACATGGGCCCCCGTCATGGTCCAGAGCAGGACACATACCGCTTCACCGAGGGGGGTGATGGTTAAGTTCTTATGAGGGGCGCTCTTTCATCTGCTGTTCCCTGAGACACGGGACAGAGAAAGAGGCAGGGCTGTTAGGTCTCATCAGAACGATTCCCCCGCTGTGAAAGTGGGCTTGGGTGTGGAGGAAGGCAGAGAAAGGAGCTAATAGGAAAGACGTTCATCCCCGCTCCCCTCTCCACTCAGCCTGCTGCTTACTCTAAGATTAGACATAACTTTAAGGAGCCATTGTCCAGTCATTCCCACACAATGCCAAACACAGCCCTCCTCTATGTTGGTCCAAACTTTAAATTTGTTATACTCCACTGAATTTGCCTCCTATCAAGAACACCATCTCAGAAGTCAGAGGTGCTTTTTGATAGATGATAATGTAGGAATGGTAATAAACATTTCCAGGAAGTTTCAGTTGAACTTAGTTTTTTGTTTCACAGTACAGCGCACTGAACCTAGGGTCTCTGCATCGAGCTACATCCCCAGCCCTTTTTTTATTCTGAGGCAGAGTCTTATTAAGTCACCAAGTTGCCCCTGCTGGGCTCAAACCTGCATCCCTTCTGCCTCAGCCTTCCAGAGTGCTGGAATTTACAGATGTGCGCACCCCCATCTGGTTTTCTTTGTATTTAAAATCTCAGTGGCTACACAAATTCAGACTGAAAGAGTCACAGGTAGAAATGGTAAAAACGGTTTGCCTCGTGGCTAAGTTAAGTTAGGGAGACTGGACAGGTTCAACGCACCATGTAAGAATGTAGAAGGTGGATACACCAAGCTAACGTTACTCACATGATTTCAACCTAGTTCATTTCCTCCTTTACATTTGCTCAGATATTCAGTTAAGGGGGGCAGTAAGTAAAAAAACTGTTTGTTGTAAGGAGGGGAGCTGCTGAGCATGTAAGAAGGGTTTCTACAGAAAAGGGTCTTTAAAGATCTTCAGTCTCCTGGCCACACTAATTGTTCATTGCTCCAGGAAATCACTGCCACCGTGCACTAATCTCCTATTCTGCAATGGTGCCTCAAGCGTGGGATCTTCTGCTTCTTTCTAAACAGGTCTCTGAGTGCCTTGCTCTAATATTGGAGATATTTTATCATATTTAATAATTAAGTTTATTGAGCTTATACTGTACATTAACACTCAGCCAAACCCTTTATGTTTTCTACATCATCTACTCCTCACCAGAAACTCACAAAGGAGCCCCTATTACTCCATTTTATGAATGGAGAAACTGAGGTACAGTGTGTAGGGTCACATAGCTGGGTAGTGGCAGAACTCATTTGAACCCAGGCATATGACAACAAAGCCCAGCAGTTTGTTGTCACATATTGATCCTCTTCTTTCAGGTTATTGTTTTTAGAGATGTAAAGGTAATTCCCTTGGGATACATCCAGAGATTCCATTCCCACCAAGAAAACCACACTGCAGGCGCCACTCTGTCACCCTGCCTTCCTTGACACCCTTCTTTAACAGAACACCTTGCTTACCATTTGGTGCAGTAGTGATAGAACCATGAAAGCACTGTGACCCATAAAATCCCAGAATCCATCCTAAACAGCCACCGGACAACCCTTTAAAGAAGTAGCTGAGGAATTCTGCCAGTAAAGACATGGAGGAAAGGACAAGTTCTTCCAGCCAGTACTCACCTCATCCATAGAGCCCTGTCCTCGGCATGCAAGCCAGGTAAAAACCAAACCGAACAACACACCCAGCGCCATGATGATGTAGGGTATATTGGTAACAATCAGAGTAGTGTTAATCACCGACTTAAGTCGACTCGCAGTGTCTTTATCAATGAGAACACTCTAGAGAAGCAAGAACACAGTGACTAATAGCATATCACAGGTTTTTAGTA
>PVJX010024705.1:0-27747 GCA_004027295.1 Dolichotis patagonum | reverse complement strand
AGGAGCCAGAGAAGGAAAGCTGAATATAGATGATAGGGATCCAGAGATGTGAAGAGAAAGCAGAAAGGAAGAAGAGAATTTAGGAACAGGCCTGTAAATTGAGATGTTTCCTTACACTGAAAAAAGAGGCAAAATAGAATTTATCTCTTGAGGGCCAAATAGCATTGCATTATTAGAGCCTTTAGAGCCTTTCCAGATAGCTTTTCTGAATGAGTTTTTATTTTTCACATATGCACATAGCTCTACATATTGAAATTCTTCCTTGTTGTACACACAAAGCACAAATTACACGTATTTTCAGCTTCACACACACAAAAAGTCTCACACAACATGCAAGTATTTGAAGTAAACTCATATAAGTATTTCATATTCTTTTATCTGGTATCCTGATGGCCAGTGAATCTTTCTCCATAACAGGGAGGTTAAGTACTGAAGTAACTAGATACTGTCCGAGGCTGAGTCATGGGATAGCCCAGCAAGCCTGACTTGTATGAGAGTAACATCTGAGAATTGAGTATGTGATGGCATCAGTAGTGGGTCTAGTATCCTCCTCTCTACTCGGAGGATAAATTTAATTGTAACTACTCTCTTCTTTGTGACCCCGGCCACCAGGAAATGGGATGCATTCCCTTCATACTAATTATAGCTGGACCTTCTCTCTTCTATGTGCCTATACTCATCAGTAGATGGGACATGTTCCCGTTATATCCCCTATGCCCAGAATGTACTCAAGAGCAAGAAGCTCTTGTTAGGACATCTCAAAGCAATATTTTAAAAAGATGGTGGGAAAAGGGTAAGTTGAGAGAAGCAATGAAGACAAAAGTCTGATGATAAGAGGGAAGGGAGAGTCAGGCACAGCTGCTTTCAATAGTAAAAGGAAAGTAATGTAGGAGATTGCAACCTCTGTGATCTTTCTTGGATTAGCCTCATTCCTGAAGGAGAACGTCTCGAGTTATAATTTTACCTTGAGATTCTACAGAAGAATGGGAATAGAATGGCTGTCTGCAAGTATAGCAAGGAAGAAAAAAGATGCACAGGAGGGCAACATCATGCTCACTTCCATCTCCAAACAGTTCATAAACTCATACAAACTGAGGCCGTAGCTTCTTTTCTCTCACCTCAGCGCCTCAGGTACACAAGAAGCAGAAACAGTGCTGTGTGTGGAGCCATCAGGGAGGAAACTATGGATATAACAGGAGGGAGAGATTTCTGTTCTCTGCGGATATACACGTGAAGGACCGCACCACTTGTAGACCGGCTCTTGGGCAATTCTTTCTGTGAGTTAAACCTCATTCCAAACCTTTCGGCTTTATGCGACTCACTGTAAAAACTCCAATTCTCCTAGGTCCCACTTCTGAACAGAATATTTTTCTTTGAGGACATATTTAAAGGTGAGGTCCTGAGAGATAAATAAACAGGGCACTCCCTGGAGGTTTAAGAGCCCTCAACTTTATTTTCCACCCTCTGAGACATCTTGGGGACACTCTGTGTTATATTTGAAATTACATACTAAAGTAGTCAAGTCATTCCTCTCTTTTTATCGTACACAGATATTAAAAATGGCATCAGCAGGCTAGGGGTTTAGCTCAGCAGCACAAGCACCTGCCTGGCAAATGCAAGGTTGTGAGTTTGATCCCTGGTACCAAAAGTATCAGCAGATATGAGCTCAGGATTTCCTAAGTAATTACATTTTTGTTTTTGACTTAAATAGAAATGAAAATGACCATATGTTGGATGCCTGGGTACTGACTTTCCAGTTAAGTAATGCAATTTGCACTTTCATTTTAGCTTAAATGATTATTTTTGTATCATGTGACCACCTTAGATAGTGGGGTTTAATTTGGTTAGTACTGTCGGATTATCAACATGACTGTGCTGCTATATTAAAGTCAAAGTTTTCTTTTCTGAGGATAATACACAGTCAAAAGGCAGTATTTTAGAATGAGGCTTAGTTTCTTAAACCATTAAAGTTTGACTTTTGTGTGGCCTCAGGAAAATTGAACTATTCTGTAATCCTACCATGCTAATGAAAAATTCAAAACAAAGTTTTTATTTATGTGATATATCTACATCATCAGAATAATAAAACTATATAGAGAAAAATAGCAGAAGAACAAAGTTATCAGATGTTATATCATGTGATATCTAAAGAAACACTCTGAAGTTGCCAGTGGCAATTTAGTTGCAGCAAATCATCATTTGTCACATTAATAAATACTATTAATTTGATTATTGTTTTTTTGGTTTGTATCTTGTTTTATACATTACTTGTAGTTTACTTTTGGTTCAATAGCACATACAATTTAATTCATCAACTAGGTGGGTTTTATTCCATGGTATAAATATAGTATGATTTATTTAACCATATCCATATTAATGGTCATTTACTTTATTTACAATTAATAGATGTTAAAAGTATCACAGTAGACATTTTCAAACATATATCTTTGTGTTCTTGTCACATACATCATAAGGATAAGCTTCCCAAGACTTAATCACTAACACTAAAATTGTGTGCATTAAAGATACCAGTAGATATTATCAATGGCCTTCCTAAAAGTTGCAATAATTTACACTCATTAAAACTGCATAAAAAGTCCCATTTGGTCATGCCGTTACTAATGCTTGCTATTTTCAGATTCTTTAGTTTTGCTACTCTGTTAGACAAAAAAATGATACCTGCTATTTTATTATGAAATATTCCAGTTATATTTGAGGATGAACATAGTTTTATGCTCATTAATAATTTTCATTTCTTTATCTAATGAGTTGACTATTCCTTCATTCCCTTTCTTTTACTGAGTTGGGCTGCTCAGCTTTTGTTGTTTTGCAAAAGCTTTCAATGTTGTAAAAAAATTTAGCTTTTTGATTTTTGCCTTGGGAATAAATGTTTTTCTACTTTGTTAGTTAACTTTTTAAATGTGTTTTTGTATGAGATGTGCATTTTATAATTTAATCAAGGCAAATGAGTCTTATCAGTTACAACTTTGGGCCTTTGTGTTACTATTTGAAGAATTTTATTGTTAAAAGTTACGCTTTTAAAGAGGCACCCATTTTTTCTTTAAAAATTTTCCTTATCTGCCTACATACAATCCTTCATGTATATTTTTATAGGTCTAGGGTTTTTTTTGATGTAAGGAGTCACACAGAGATCCACTAGATCAGTTAGCAGCCATAAGGGAAAATTCCTAATAAATCTAAAGTGTCTTTTATACAATATAGTGAACTGGATTCGGTTGATTTTCATATTCTGACATCTATTTCTTTTCTTTCCACTTTTAATTATTATTTTTAATTAATATTTTTATTTAATTAAGTCTATTGGCACAAGTTGGGTATAAATAATGATCACATTATAGGGAATTCGTACTTCTACATGGTATATCTTGATTCTTTTTTTCCCCATTTCCCGCCCCTCCTTCAACCCTTCTTCCCCTCCTTAGTCACAAAGCTTTGTTTCCATTTTATCCTTCTTTTCTCATTTTTTCTTTTCCTTTATTTTTTTCCTTTACTTCCCTTCCTTTCCTTTCCTTCTCTTCCCCCTCCTCTCTCCCTAGTTTCCTTTTCAGTTTTTAACAATTTCTTCTGATTTCATAATAGTACAAAATGTACATTTTGGTCCTTATTTACACTTTCAACTTCTCATACCAGAAAAGTAATGTGGTATTTATATATGCGTGTCCAATTTATTTCACAATGATTATAGTTTCAAGGTCCATTTAGCTATAAATGTCTCAATTTATTCTTTTATGGCCGAATAGTACTCCATTGTATAAAAAAGCTTCACATCTTTTTTATCCATTCATCAGTTGATGGGCTTTTGGGTTGTTTCCAAGATGTAGCTATTGTAGAGTGTGCCGTTACAAATATGGATGTACACATATTGGTGTGATATGATGTTTTTAATTATTTTGAGAAGGTATGAAGAAGGGGAATACCTGGGTCAAATAGGACTTCTGGTCCTAGTTTTGCATTCCAAAGTAGTTGCATGAGTCTACATTCCTACCAACAGGATAAGAATTTCTCCTTTCCAGCATTTGTTATCAGATGCTTTCTTGATAATAACCATTCTTTCTGGAGTGAGATAGAATGTCAGCCTTGGTTTAATTTGCATTTCATGAATGACATGTGATGTTGAACAGTTTTTCACATATTTATTTGCCATTTGTATTTTTTCTTCTGATAAGTGTATATTCATCACAAATGCCCATTTTTTTGGATTGGGTCTTTAAATTTGGAGCGATTTTTTTTTTTCACTTCTTTGTATGTTTTAAATTTTAGTACTTTGTCTGAGGGACAACTGGCTAGAATTTTTTATCACATCATGGGTTACCTTTTCGCTCCGTTGGTGATTTCTTTTGCTGTGCAAAAGCTTTTTAATAAGGTGGGATTCTATTTGTTTATTCTTTGTTGTATTTCCCATGTAGTCTGGGTTTTGTTCATGAAGTTTTTCTGCCTACATATATGTCTTCAAGAGTTTTACCTATTTTATCTTCCAGTGGATTTAGTGTTCTGTTTTAATATTTAGACCTATGATCCATTTTTTATTTTTTCAATTTTATTTTAAAGAGAATAAAACCAAACCAAATGAAACAGAATACAGCTGATCAAAACAAAACAAGGATAGTGATACAGGACTTCAAAACAAGACAATAGGAAATCAATAATGGCTACCTTAATATATTTTTTTTCTACAAAATTGCAGCCCATACACTCAGACTTAATAGAATCTAACAAAACAAAACAGAGTAAAACCAAATCAAACAAAACAATGAATATGATACAGGATGTCAAAACAAGGAATAGGAAATTTACAATGGCTGCCACCTTTCCTTTTTAGACATTTCCTCCCCTTTCACTTTCACAATATCTATTGTACATCTTGAATTTCACTAACTCCTTCAATTTTTTTCTCTTTCATATTAAAGGGAATAAAACAGAACAATAAAACAAATAGAAACAGTGATAAAACAGTAGGAAATCTACAATAGTTGCTATATTGCATATTGTTGTCCTTTAAATAGTTGCTCAGCTTTAGGCTTGCAAAGTCAATCACACAATACAGTTTCTCTGAATCAGCTAGTTGCTTATGGGCAGTAGCCAAAGGGAGTGTCCTTCTCTCCCTAGCCTGTTCACTGGCTGGCTCGCAGGCTGGGGTTTAGCTTCTTTCCTTGTTCTCCTGGAACTATCCTCCAACAGGCTCACAGGAGGCACTTAGCTTCCTTCCTTGTTCTTCCTGGTCCATGCTCTGAATGGCTCACAAGGGGCTTTAGTTTCCATCTTGGCTCTCCCCAATCCACACTCTGAATGGCTCATGGGCAGAGGCTTAGCTTGCTTCCTTGTTCTTCCCAATTTATGTTCCCAATGGCTCACAGGTGGGGGATTAGCTTCCATTTTGGCTCTCCCCTATCCATGCTGATCCATTTTCATTTTCGTTTAGTGCATGGTGATAGACATGGATCTAGCTTTAGTCTTCAGAATATGAGAAGCCTGTTTTCCAGCACTGTTTATTAAAGACTTTATCTTTCTTCTAGTGAAGGTGTCTGGTCCCTTTGCCAAAGATACAGTGGCTGAGTTTGTTTGGAGTTGTTTCTAAATCTTCTAATTTGTTCCATTAATCCTCAGGTCTATATTTTTTTTGTCAGTACCATGCTGTTTTTATCATAGTAGCTCTATAGTAGAATTTTTTCAAATTGTAGATTGTAATACTTCTTGCCTTGCCTTTGTTGCCCAGAGTTGTTTTTGCTATTCTAGGTGTCTTCTGCTTGCAAATGAATTTTAGGAATGTTTTCTCTAGTTCTATGAAGTATGATAATGGTATTTTGGTTGGGATTCCATTAAATGTGTATAACAATTTTGAGAGTGCATCTATTTACACTACATTGGTTCTTCCTACCAAAGAATTCTGTTTCTGAATCAGGACCATGCAATTTAAGTTTCTCCCATTTATATGTTATTATTAATTGATTCTTCTGAGGCAGAAAATTGACTTATTTAAAATCTGAGAAAGGGAAGTGTGAGAGTTCTTCACGGTGTTCTTTTAACATCTTAAAAAATCTGAAATTGTTTCAAGGTATGAAATTACAAAATAGCAGTTTATTAAGCATAGACTTTCATATGTATTTGAATTACCTTCTTTTGGTAATTTTTAAACAAATTGATGGGAAAATCATGAAGAAGATTGATTGTAGCCATGCAATTAACTAAATTGACCTAATAGACTATTCTACCCATTCAGGTTTTGTGAGATGTGATTTATGCTAAGTTGGCTCTTTCTCCCAGGCTGGTCCATCAGAAGCTACAAGTGAAAAAGTGGGAGTTCTGCCAGAGCCTCTTCTTTTCAGAGTCTGGCTTGTACCACTATTATCTACACTCAGCCCAGCATTAAGAATTCTGCTTAGTTTATTTTTCTTTTTTCAATTGATTTGTGTTGGATTTTTTTAGCATCTCATTTGGATAGTTTGGGATTCTGAAAATATATAACAAATTTCCTGAACAATGTCAAATGTACAATATCTGTCAAAACTCAGATATTTACCCATAATGCCAATCCCCTGCCTTGATGATAGCAATAATTGTATATTATAAATATATATTAATATAATAACTCAAGGTAGTGCCACAGGCAGATGTCATGTTATCACATTAATCCAATTATTACTACCTAGAGTATATCACCTTCCCATTCTGCAACTGATAAACTTTCTCAAAATTATACAGAAAATATGATAAATCTGAGTTTCAAGTTAGTACTTTTTTCTTCCAGAAACCAAATGCTTAATTGTAACAGTACAGTGTTCCCCCTTCTATCCTCCTTATTACCATTTGGGAGTCTTCTGAGAGGAAATATAGCTCAGGATACAAACTAATGATTTAGAATTCTCCTGAGTTGTTTAGCTGCTCCAGAGACTGCTTCTAGAATTCCCTCTTCACAGCTTCGCCTCCTTTAAATGGAAATGTTAATGTATGGTTTATCCTGAAGTCAATTTTTAAGAACTTTGAATGGAGCAGAAGGATGTGGGAAATGTGGGGGTTCCCTTTCCTCCCTTGTCCTTGGTAATGATTAGAATTTATTGAGCTCTGCTTTTATGACAAGATGCCCAACGTTTCCACTTTCCCAAGGTGGATGCAATGTGACTGCAGCACTTTCTCCCTCCATGGTGGCATGCCTTTACTGACTTTGGCATGCTAATTTGATCTCTTTCTCCTCCAGATAGGAAAATTTGGAAAGATCATTAGAGAGAAAGGAATATAAGGCATAATATGAACCAAGAAGATACAATGGAAGTACACTGGAAGTGAACTGGTTTCACCCGCATTAATTTTTAAAATTAATCTAATTTTATCTAAATAACTTACTTAATGAGGCTAAATATTCTGTAGTAGATCTGGTAATTTTTTGTAATGATCCATTTTCACATACCTTATCAAATCATAATTGCTATATAAAATTCCTAGTGAAGAAAAATCCTGGTCCTTATCTTATGTAGACATAAACAGACCTTCCATAGAATGAGTTTTAGTTCTTAATGCCTCTGTTAAGCTGGGCTTGGAGGATAAAGAATAAGTGGTTGTGAGTGCAAAGGATCTTGGAATCAAAAGAGAAATTAGGTATTTTTCTGTTGTCCCCTATGGGTTTATTCAATCCCTTCTTCCTAAAATATGTGTCATTTAGACACTGAATGTTTCTGTGATCTTTCAATACTCCTTCACATCTAATATCATATTTTACTTTTAGAGAAATGAATTCATGGTTCCTGTTAATCCAGAGAAAATGTAAAATTAAGTGGCAGAAGGTTGACACAGAATGATTTTTCTTTCAGATTCTTCTGGACCTTGAAGGTAGATTCTCAGTCATCTGGGGAAACATTTTATCTTCTACATTTGCCCGGGAGAATAACATTCTTAATGACAATCAGGGAAGTGAGGGATGCTGCCTTCTAATGCAGTGCTATTCAATAAGAGGTCACATTAGCACAATCATGAGATGGTCACATCACCTGACAAGTCGCAAATGATTAACACAGCTTCATTCACCTCTCTGTGTTTTGCTACTTTGGCTCAAGTCAAATCAGTGGAGAAAAACTGTGCTGGACAGTTATATACCATGATTGATCTTATTAGCTGGGAATAAAGGTTTTACAATTGTTGTCCCTTCTGTTGAATATTTTTTGATTTCAGAGAAATATTTGTTAAGAACCACTATAGAGGTAAGTACATGAGACTGTGAACACACTTGCATATCTATGATAGACTAGGTGTTTGTGGATGAAGGTAATTGTGTCTATGTCTGTGAGTTGAGATTAGAGTGGAGAATCATGAAAGATATTGAAGGAGAAATCCCACAAAATGACAAAAGGAGGGAGGGTGGATTGTTATAAATTGGGCTTCTGTCAAATAGGTGACATCTGATTTATACTTTACTGTTTGCTTTAAACCTTCTGCTTACAAAATGAACAAGCAGCTAAGACATCAAAGCAGTTAAATAGAGGACATTAGGACCTTCTTCTGATGCCACATCCTGACTTTAAGATTAAATAAGTAGAAATTTTTCATCATTCTAACTTACAGACCCATCTAGATAGTAAGGCTTTGTTAACTGGTTATGTAGGGTATAATTTTGCCTCTTGATCTTTTCTTTCTTTCTTTCTTTCTTTCTTTCTTTCTTTCTTTCTTTCTTTCTTTCTTTCTTTCTTTCTCTTTTTTTCTCTCTCTTTCTCCCCCCTCTTACTCTCTCTCTGTTTCTTTTAGAATATTCCTGTAGCCTAGGAGTTTCTTAACCAGGATTTCATGGCCAGCTATGTAAAATTTTATAATCACTCCTAATTCTTTCAAATCTCTTTATTGACAATGCAGGCCTTCTATACATCTCTACTATTTTTACTAACATTGTAAAAATAGGACTGAATTGATGATAAGCTGCAATTGCATGGCATGACTTTATGGATACATCTGATCTTCATCCATTGCCCTAATTTTGAAACTGTGATATTTGAAAAAAGGAGGATGATTCTCTTTTGATCTATTCTACTTTTTACAGGGTATGCAAACAGTGAATACACCATATTATAAAGTACTATTGTGCAATACTAAGAATGTTCCCAATTTAAGCTGCTTGATCATCTAAAGGAATTATAAAGAGAACTTTTTGAAATGTAGTAATTGGAGCTATACATAAACCCTCCAACTCTGAACTAGATAATTTTATAGGTTATGACCACTTATGTTTACATATAGTGACTTCTTGCTGAAAAGGGAGACAAACTATGAGACAGACAAATCGCACACACGTGGTAGAATTCCTTTTTCTGGAACTCTCTGATGACCCCAAAACCCAACAGTTGCTATTCACTTTATTCCTGTGTGTCTACCTGGTCACTGTGCTTGGAAATCTGCTTCTTGTGTCCCTTGTTCAGGTTGACTCCCAGCTTCACACGCCCATGTATTTTTTCCTCTGCAACTTGTCTGTGGCTGACCTCTGTTTCTCCACAAACATAGTTCCTCAGGCCCTAGTCCACCTACTTTCCAGAAAGAAGGTGATTTCATTTACATGATGTGCAGCTCAGCTTTTTCTTTTCCTCATTTTTGGGTGTACACAGTGTGTCCTTTTGCCATGATGTCCTATGATCGGTATGTGGCAATCTGCAATCCTATAGCATCATGACCCGGAGGGTGTGTATCCAGTTGGCCATAGGATCATGGACCAGTGGCATTTTTGTGTCTGTGGTGGATACCACTTTCACCCTAAGGCTTCCCTACCAAGGCAGCAACAGTATTGCTCATTTCTTTTGTGAGGCCCCTGCATTGCTGATTCTGGCATTCACAGACACTCGGACTTCAGAGATGGCCATTTTCCCCATGGGGGTTGTGATTCTTCTTCTACCTGTTTTTCTAATTCTTGGATCCTACAGTTACATCATAGTGACTGTGGTCAAGATGAAGTCAGCTTCAAGAAGGCTCAAGGCACTTTCTACCTGTGGTTCCCACCTTATGGTTGTCATCCTTTTTTATGGGTCAGGAATCATCACCTACATGACACCGAAATCTTCCAAACAGCAAAAGAACCTGGTGTCTGTTTTCTATGCAGTGGTAACTCCCATGCTTAGTCCTTTAATCTACAGCCTGAGAAACAAGGATGTGAAGGCAGCACTGAGGAAAGTGGCTGCAAGGAATTTCCCAAGCAGGCTTGACATCACCCACTGACTCAGACCTTCCTGACTTCCTACGTGTTAAGCTTGCTGGGTGGTCTACTTCCTTGAGAATCTATATGTGGTAAGATTCTCATCCTTGAGCCTTGTATATGAGCCCACTCTTTATTCTTTAGCACTTTCTTTGTGGAAGAGGCATAACAATTCAAGAGCCAATGGAACAGAAGATCTATTTTCTTCTGCTTTAGTCTTTGACACTCAAGATTCAGCAAATGCCCTGAGAAACATTCATATTTTATGAACCTTGTAAAAAATTCTCTTTTATATATAATATTTACATATATATTCATCTATTCAAGATCTTACACCAAGTAATTTAGTATTTTCAAATTTTTTAAAAACATAAAATAATGAACATTTAACAAACATCGACTTCTTGTCATAAATTCTATTTGTATGTGCATGCAAGTGTACCTGTATGTGTATTAGAGGTGAGTAATGAAGACCACAGATATAATGAAGCTGTTATATGAGCTCTTCTTTCCATATCACAGTCCTTTTAGCTATATTAGTCTCTTGCCTATCAAGATGCACGTTCATAAGGGTGAATATATAGTTTTGTAAATCAACAAGAAATATTTATACATCTCAGGGCTGGCAAGAGTGAGAAGCTGTAATCCAATTTAGGCCTGAAGGTCCAAGAGGAGAAAACTAGGACCTAGAGAGAGAGTAACTATGCAAAGTACACCAGACAAAGGCTGTGAACTAGGTAAGATGGAGGTGAGCAAGCCATGGGAATAAATACTTCAAGCTTAATTTCCACTTTCCTTCTGAGCCTCACTATTGTACTCTAATTACAAGTCAGAGTACAATCAAAGGCAACAAACATCCTGGAGAACATGGCAAGGTGAGAAAGGACAGACAATGAATAGGTCAAAGGAAGCTGAGGATGAAGAGCAAGTGATCATTGGCCCTCAGCATCTATCTGCTCTTTGTCTATAATTAATTCATTATCCTAATACAAGGAACACACACAGTTACCTCAACAAGTTTATTGTAGCAGTAAGTCACACTTCTTGATACCTAAAATATAGCTTCCACCAGGATTGTTTATATAAGGAAATTGGGAAGAAAAAGGGTGGAAAAAGCAAATAATTAGCAGGAAACATACCTACTATAGTTTCTGATACTGATTAATAGACTTAAATTGTAAACTATAATTTTTCTTTTACTTTCTTTCATAAATTTATTTTCTGTCTTATTATGTATTTTCTAGAGTTTCTCTCATATGGCGATTTAAATTTTTTTTCTTTAAAATTTGAGTTCTTGATGATCTCTTTTTATTGGACTTCTGAAGTTTCTTTTTGACTGCAGAATTATGATAAGATATCCCAGTGAATCAATTGGGTCCCCAACTCAATCATCTTTGCCAACAGTATATTTCAGCAACCAAATTTGTGTTTAGAAATAAAATCAATCACTTCAGGCAACACAGTAATTTTACCTATGTGTGCTTATCAGTTCAGTACTAAAAGGACCATAACACCAGTGAGAAACTGTTTCTAATTCATTAAGATTCTCAGTAATTTAAGACCACGGCGAAGACATTTATTTTGGGGATAGTAGATATCTTTAATCAGACAAACGTAAAAATGCAGAGATGGGTAAAAATCTACAAAGGGTTACTTGTTCAGTAATCTAAGGAGCAACTTGAATTCTATCCTTAGGTTTAATAATCTTTGAATTCTAGCAGTTGTAGAAACAGCACCATATATTGACAACTACGTAAAAAGCATATACTGCATTTTGTAAGATAGCACTTCGTTCTCTAAGAGGTTGCCTCTTAGCTGGTGTGGTAACTGGGACTTTAGCAGGTCAAATTCATAGTTCTAGCAAGTAAAATGCTTCTGCATATGGACTTGAGTGGTGACATAAATTCAGTGGATTGAATCTACTGCATTTTATTTCATCATAAGGAAAGGAGAAACACTATGACTATTTCTATGAAGACAAAATACTGAGTTCTGAGTGATAGACGTTGGCTGGTGTAATCAATGTACCAACAGGATCCAACTGTTTCATTTAGTGAATTATGTTCACATTGGAGTTCAGTTTTAACAACTGTAAACAATAGTTTAACCACCACTATATATGATATAAAAGATTTTCATTGCCATGAAAAGTCTATGGTGCTCCCTTTTTGTCAATGTATTCATTTTTCTCCTACTCTTTAGCAATCGTTTGATCTGCTGATACTATATATTTACCTTTTCTAAAATTTTATGTACATGTATTCTAACAGTTTATTTTTACATAATGGTTACATAACATGATGCTTTTGGGGGTACATTCATCTTATACTTATTAATGGTCTCTTTTTATTGTAGAGCAATAGTCCATTGTAGCTCTCTATCTCAATTTGTTTATCCATTTACCAGATAGGGTGTTTTTTAATAGAGTTGGTGGAAATGATATATTTATGTAGTAAGTATTATTTTACTCTGTAAGTATCAATGAGTTATTGGGAATTACACAGTGTTATACTGTCTCATCCTGAAGACTGTTATTTGTTGAGAGTGGTACTATGTTCACTGAGAAAAATCAGAGACTGTTATGTTGGTTGAATGATAGGTAAGCTTGAAAGGAACAATTGATTTCATCCAGTTCCAATACTGCAGGAAAAAGTTGAGCAAACAAAGCATTTTTGAGTTGTTTATAGAAGATTCCTGTAATTACTCTATTTATACTTGACTGGAAGGTTCTTTATAACATTTCTGTCAAGCAACTTTCATATCCCATGTGAATAATTTGAGATTCAGGCAGTTGTGTGTGTGGAGTAGTCTTTCTCCCAGTGAGGCACAGACCAACTATGGAGGGACAAGCAGCACTCAGTTGCTACTCCTCTAAACACATGCACATTATAGGACCTCGAAGGTGTAAAGAACATTTCATTGTCTGTCTTAGTAGAGTGTAAATTCCAGGAGGCAAGATATTTGTTCTGTTTACCACAGTGTTGTGAGGGCACAACCTGGGCCTGAAATGTGCAGGTTGCTTAATAAAAATTTGTTTATAAAAATGAGTAAAAGAATGGAAAAATACTCATTGTCAATAGTAAAATTATTTTAATTACTTTATAAATAAATATGCCATAGAAATATTCAGGTAGGATTTTGGATAAATACAAGAAGGTAAAGCAGAAGATTATAAAATGAAATTGGTAAAGAAGTTCAAAGTTAAAACAGAAGAGTGGATTTTAGTGAATTTTTTAATCTTCAGAGGATCTTAATTTATGTAAACTAGCAGCAGCCTTAGAGATATTGGTACCACAGGCTCATAGAACACAGAGCCTCCTATATGCTGTTTTTATTTGAGAATTTAATTTTCTCTTCTTTGTCCCTGCATTTCACCTCTTCAGTCTGCAAGTTAGTCACAGCTTCTGAAGGCCCATAGTTCTGTGGATGACCCGCCTTAGGGCAGCCTTCACTTCATTATTTCTTAAGCTGTAGATGATAGGATTCAGCATGGGAGTCACCACTGTATAGGACAGTGACAGCAGCTTCTTGCTCTCAGGAGAGGTGCTAGAGCGGGGTCGGAAATATGTGAGAATGGCTGTGCTGTAGAAGAGAGAAACAACAAGGAGGTGGGAGGAGCAGGTGGAGAAGGCCTTGTGCTTTCCCTCAGCTGACGGCATCCTGAAGATGGTGGAGAGGATGCGGACATAGGACCCCAGGATCAGCAAGAATGGGAAAAGAATAAATAGGACAGTTGCTGTCAGAGCCTCCAGTTCAAACAAAGAGGTATCGGCACAGACCAGTGCGATGACAGGTGGGCTGTCACAGAAGAAGTGGTTCACCTTGTTGGGACCGCAAAAAGGGAAACTGAAAATCCATGAGGTTTGCACAGTGGCTACTGGAAACCCTGAGAACCAAGATGCAGCTGCCAGTTGGGTGCAGGACCTGAAGCCCATGGTAACTGGGTAGTGCAAGGGATTACAGATGGCCACATAGCGGTCATATGCCATGGTGGCCAGGAGGCAGCACTCAGCAGCCCCAAAGAAGAAGAAAAAATACATCTGAGTGGCACAGCCAAGGAAGGAGATGGCTGTGTCTTGACTGATCAGGGTCGCCAGCATCTTGGGCACAATGACCAAATTGAAACCTATCTCCAGGAAGGATAAGTTTCTGAGAAAGAAGTACATAGGACTTTGCAGAGCAGAATCAGCTGTAGTGACCACGATGATGAGGACATTTCCCATTAGTGTAACCAAGTAAATGGTCAAAAACAGGAGAAACAGTAGAGGCTGTAGCTCAGAAGACAGGGTAGAGAAGCTTATAAGGACAAATTCACTAACAGTTGTCCAGTTTTCCCACATCATGCTTCTCTCCAGGATTTTGTTAGAAATTCAAATCCCACAAAGGTAAAAGAAGTCTCCATGTGTCATTTATGACATGCTTAAGAAAGAAAATCTGTAGCTTCATTCTCCACCTTTTTGTTATGGTTGTTATGGTTGCTGAAGATCAAACATCTTTCCTCTCCAAAACTTAAAAAAGAAAATTGATCATTGGGTTCATATATTTTAGATTTCTACTTTTTTTCTCCATCTGGATTGAGATAAACCATGTGTAGTCTATGTATGTCTCAGCATTATTCTACAAAGGATAGCCAAAACCACAGCTTCACTTTGGATTCCTATTCTATCCCTCTTTAAAAATCACTGGTGCTAAGAAAGCCAGGTCAAGTGCTTCTTAATAGATGAATCCTGATGCATAATGAAAGGTATTGATGTCAGGCAGAGTATCTTCTGAAAAAGGAAAGGGTGAGAAGGAGAAAAATCAAACCAATAATTATCAAATAATACCTAAGGAGAAGACCTAAGTCTACCCCAACCTCAAGAATTTCCTACTAGGGAAGAATTCACTGTGTCATAGGAAGCACTATTTCTACACTCATAAAAACTGCAGTGTAAAGACTAAAACACATAATGTAGAAAGGGGTTTATTATCATTTTAGGTCCAAATGATCTCTACTTGCTCTATAGAATCAAGGGTAACAGATGCAAGAGAGTATCAGCACCATGAACAGAGATCTAGCTATGTTAAGTCTAAGAGATCCATCAGCTTCTCTTGGTTAGTGTGTATTCTGACTCGAGAAATTTGCATCTTACATTTTACACATTAATAAAGCCTGACCCAAATATGAAGGTATGGTTAACAAGATAAAATTTTATGAAAGAAAAAAGCAGAAGTTTTATCACTTTCAAAATTGAGACCCCATAATTCTTTCTGATAATGATAAACTTAAAAAATAAATAAATATGAAGTGCTTTGCATGCTGTCTGGCATATTATAAATGCCCAGGAAACCTAAAATCTGTTTCTTATCCAATCCATTGCTCCAATTACCTTTAGCCCCTTCTATTCAACACTAAGACAAAAGGATAATTTTTTCTAGAGGAACATACTATAAAGAAATTATATTTGTAGAATTTATCAGTATGCTATGTGATAATAAGAGAAATGGGAAATAATAAAATTATGAATGAGTGAAGCATTCAAAATGTAGATGGTCTTAGAAAAACCCACATCAAGATGGTGACATTTGACTGAAGTCCTAGGCAGATGAAAGAAATAAGGAGGATGTAAAGAAAGGAAAGAAGTACAGGGAAAAATGGGAAACATTTTAATTTTTTGCAGATTTGTATTCATTATAAAAACTCAACCAGGGCATGCTTCTTCTATGAAAACTTTGATATTACTACCATTTTAGTAGTAAGAATTTTACATGTATTATTCTATTTGATTTTTATAACAACTTGAAGATGCAGGTACTATTACATAAATTTTACAGGCAAAGACTCTGAAGCACATAAAAATTGAGCTATTTTTCCAAGGATAAGCAACTAGCCTGTACCTAGTAGCAGGATATGTGTTCTGGGTGGTTTGACTCCAAATAATAATTATATTAGTCAGTTGATACTTTATCCATTTTTGCTGAATGGCAATTAGTCTGAGCCTACGAATAGTTGCAAACTAGAGTATCTGACATAGGGTAGTAGAGCAAGAGCAGAGAAAGACAATTTCTAAAGATGGACAGAAAATTTTAATACTGGAAACTGCAATAGCACTCAATAATTTTTAATTTATAATAATCATTTATTTTTGTCTGGTACTCTGGATATTATACTCTGTAAGAGCACCAACTGTGCTACTGAAATGTTTATCCCAGTGTCTGGAAAAGTAAATGCCCAGTAAACTGTTATTGAATGAGTTAATGGATAATGAAGAAAATGTGGAAAATAATTAGGGAAAGATTGGTATCGACACAGGCACAGTAAGCCTCGTTCATAAGATATTTAGACACAAACAGAATATTGTACAATCAGCATAGATTTAAGGAACTGTAAGAGATAGGAATTGTATTCATCATCTTTCCCCACTCCAAATATCCTCCTCACATCTACCCCATTTCAGTCAATGGCATCATCCAGAAGTATAAATCAAGAGCTGGGATATATATATCACAAGAGCTGGGATTAAAATATCTCCTGAAATTGTTTATTCTTTTACCTAGACGTTGATCCAGTGTCATCTCTGCCATTTCCTCCTCCACCGGCTTTAAGTGCTGACTTTCATTTTCTCTGGCTTGGAATATTATAGTAATCTGCCTCCAGTTCAATCTCTTCAAACCAGCCTCGGCCTGCATGCATGGTCTGACAGCAACTTGGATAGAATCACTTTGCATGCTTAGTGTCTTTCAATAACTCTCACTGCAAAACTCTTAAGTAGGTCTTTTTCTTTGCTCTTCGCTTATTTTTCCAGCTGCAAATCCCATATCTACCTGATGCTCCATACTGTCTTTTCCTTGCGTATACCGTATTCTCTTATTCCTTTTTGCATTTGTGCACCTGGCTCTTTTCTCTTGGAAACCTCTCACTGCAAATAACAATAATCACTCACTTTGTAAACCTGAGGTGATTCATCACATTTTTCTTGATAAAACTTTCCTGCTCTCTCATGACAGAATTAAGGAATTATTTCTTTTACTTTTTCATAACACTTGGTGCAAACCTCTACTAGAGGACTTTTATAATTGTGAGCTCTAATAATGATCCAAAATGTTTCTTAGGATGGTCCAGACCCTGAGGCACATCACTTAAGCCACATCCCAAAACAGGTTGATGCCAATATTTTAATCTGTATTTATGGGGTAAAACTCTAATTTTTCCATTGGCAACCGCAAATAATTTAAGACATAAATTGGATGTAAGAATACATGTATAAGTACTGTCATCAGGAACATATCTTTTAAACGTGGTATCAAAACCTCATATAGGAATTCATCAGATGTGTTAGTGAAATGCAGATAAAACATGTCGACACTCATTCATTAACCTGAGCTCCAGTGTCAGCTTTTTGGTAGAGCCCTTTTCGTTCATCCCCATCCAAGTGGGGATAAGTAATTCCTCTCTCCAGGCGTTCATCACAGCATCTAAAAACATCATTGCAACAATGGCTTTGTTTCATAATTATTTTACAGTTGTGTCCTATCTGCAGCACTCCATGGAAACACAAACCAAATCATATTTCATTGCCTACTATCTATAACTAACAATAAACACCTGTGGAATCACTAATTATCATTTATCTATACAATACTACTTCATTGTTCTAGTTTACTGATATTTATCTTACAAAGTCAAGAAAGTTCTATGTTATGAATTTTTTAGTGAGTCTCTGATGGAATAGAGTAATCACTATTTAAAAGTTTCCGTAAAAATTCCTTTAATAATACTTTAAATTATTTTTTTGGAAGAAAGAAATAAAAGTAGAATTAAAAGCTATCTAAGTTATCAATTCTCATAGTTCTAGTATTATTTCGGAGATTACATAGTTTCCATAATATCATAAATACTATAAACCAAACCTTCTGGCAAAGCAGTGTTGGATAAATATAAAAAACTTCAATAAAGTACAGCTAAAGCCTATACTGTAACCACTGAGATGAGAGGAAAAGTCAAAGCATAAGTGAGTTTGAGAATTTCCTGAGAACAAGAAACAAGATGACTTTACACAGGCCAACATGTGACAGAAAACTAGGGAGAAAAGTGTTTTCAGACCTTAAATCTAGAAGTTTGCAAAGTGTATTAGTAGCTGATGAGTTAATAAATTTGAGAGAACTTACATCAGATGAGTAGTCCTTTTTGACTTTTTACACAAGGTTGCCTCCTCCCTTTCTTCAAACCAAATTCAATAGAGAATGGCAGTACTTAAATTCAGTGAGGATTTGGACCAAGGGACTCAGGATTTAACCTTTTTGATTTTACTTCTCTTTTGTGCTATGAAATAACACCTTAAACATTGTTCTAAGACCAAGAGATGCAAGAAATACAGTGTGAAAACTGATTTAGGATTTTGCATCTGCCTCCTTCCCACAGTTGCAGTTCCATATTTTCCTTCATCTGTCTTGAAATCTCTTTAAATTTTCCTTTACATTTCTTTACCTCCATATGGTCTATTCTTATTTTATCTTTATATGGTCTATTTAGCTTTCACCTCTCTTTTTTGTTTTTAATTTTCCAAGTATTTCCCCTATTAAGGGAGGAAGTCATGGGGAGATTTTTAAGAACTGATCTTCCTATAACTATGAGTATAGTTATGTTTCTAAGGATGTTATCAATGCAGCATAGTTCAGGTAGTATTTTTTTTCAGTTTTGCACAACACACAGCTTTTGATAGTTGTGATTGTGACTATTTTATAAGACTGAAAGAGAGAGAAAGAGACAGAGAGAGAGAGAGAGAGACAGAGAGAGAGAGAGAGAGAGAGAGAGAGAGAGAGAGAGACTAGGAGAGACAGAGACAGAGGGAAGTGAAAGCAAAGCTATGGGGAAGCTTAGTTGAAGTTGCCTGATCAGCTGCATCTCTTTGTCCAGAATGTCACCTTTTAGGGATAACACCTTGAAAATTCTGTGTTTTGTTTCAGTAAGGAAGAACAAGATGCCACACTCTGTGAAATTACCATATGAGTGATTGTTTTAGATAACATAGTTATGATGGCAAGTAATATGGTGTCACAAATTTAAAATTCTGGTCATTATTATTATTGATTTTTACAGTTGTGAGACACTGACATAACATTTCCTGAATAAAGTTTTGTGAATTATAAAGCAATAATTATAATAATGCCCAGTGCCATGACAAAGTGCAACCACATTGAGCATTCTAAAGCACAGTACATATATTATTATTGGATTCTATCCTTTACAGGTTCCATAGTCTATCATATCCACAGCCAATGCATCAGATTTCAGATATATTTCTAGTAGTGAGTGATTCTCTTTATAAGACATTTTAAATCTATGTCCCAACTTCTCATTCTTTACTCACCTCTTTGCAAATAACATCTGTCTGCATAAATTCCAGAGAAGCCCTGGACTACGTCATTCATTTACTCTAGAGCAGCTTTGGCCTATTTCTGAATAAGTGATGCCAGGAGGCTCTTAAATCATGGTTTTGTCTGAGTAAGTCATTCCAGAGAAGCCTTGGGCTGTATCTGTGTGAATCACTCCAGAGACTCTCTGGGCTTTGCTTGTCTTGGTCCACATTGCTGATAGATTCCGCCTAGTGCTTTTGTCACATTCTCCAAGAAGTTTCATCTCAGGGATGGATCAGTGACACCAGTTAAATCTTGGAATGTAACAGGGTCAGCCACTATAAAAATGCTTTGAGCCATGCCGCCTCGGCACTGCAAAGACGTTCCAAGTAGGGCCCCTGTCAGTCACTCTGGAGGGTTTCAGTCTGGGTCTCAGAACTACTTCAGTACCTGGTATTTAATGTAGGAGAGCAATCCCTCAATGCTCCCCCTTTCTCAAGTGTCGTCATAGATACCCTTTCTGACAGGTAAGAATTTTGGGGAACTCCCAGGAGTGCAAATATTATGAAGGTTCTGAATCCAATTGGAGGAAGTTCATTATTTCAGCTATAACTTTTCTAAGGCTATAAGAGCAAAGAGATGAAACCAGTGGCCTATCTGCCCTCCCAGGTGTGTACCTTAGAGAAATTAGAACAGCATGCCAGCATTTTTTTTTTTACATTTCCCAGCACTTTAAATTTTCACTGGGTGAGTTTTCAGTCTAAACTACATGGAGCATATTAATAAGGAACATAATTGCTTAGGGAGGTTATTAGCTCTAGGTTAAAGTGAAGAAAGTCTGACAGTCTCAAAAGTTGAGCAGTTCTGAATTAGCAATTGAAGTGTAGAGAATAACGTATAGTCAGTGCTTTAGATAGAATTTCCTCCAGAGGATAAGAGCCTCCCTGAAAGGATTAAATAGGTATCTGAACATTCCATATAAGGTTTTTGAAACATGCTTGGTTGCACATGTCTTACTAAAAGCACTAGTGATAGCTTACTGGCTCATTACTTTTTGATATCTAGCCAGTGTTTGCATATGAGTTTAAAATTTTCCACAGTGCATATTTAATTTAGTGACTTTTTTGTCTCACTTTCATCTATATATCTTGAAATGTTCTGTTTTAAGATGCATGTTCACATTGATGATTTCCTATCATTTTTATTCCAAAGCCAATAATGCATTTATTCTTGGTTTTGATTGGTTTTGGTCTGTTTTCAATTATTTGATTTGAAAACATATGAAGATATGGACAGCTATTTTGAAGAAAACAAGAGACATTATGGTAGCCATTACTGATTTCCTACTGTCCGGTCTTGAAATCCCTTAAGGCTCTCATTCTTCTGTTTTGATTGCTATTATACTATTTTGATACATATTAACTTATTTTGTGTGAAGGTATGGACAACTATTTTGAAGACAACAAGAGACATTATGATAGCCACTCTTGATTTTTGCTATCTTTTTTCTGAAATCTTGTGTTATTTGCATTGTTTTGCTCTACTCTACTTTGTTCTGTTTTGCTTTGTTTTGTTTTATTCTCTTTAAAATAAAGAAAGATGGCATGTTCATATTATACTTTGTTCTACAGAAATAATCTACATTCTCAGCACAAATGATTATACCCATGGGTCTATGTATGAAAAAGAACAGCTATTTATTGTTTCCTCTGGTAATCCTTTTCTTTGTCTAGTAAATATGCTATACCCTTTCACTTCCTATAATTACTAGGAATTGCAACCAGAGATAGTGTGAGAGCAGACACAGCTATCTGACATCTCCCTGTCATTTTAAAATTTGTCTTCCTCTATCAAAGTCTCATTCTGTCATATGTAGGAGTATAACTCAGGTTCCAATGACAAAAGAAAAAATGTGTAAGATCCATTATCATTCACTTAAAAATATTTATTGGGGACCTGACATGTCCTAGCAGGCACTAGGAATTTAGTAGTAAACACCCCTTGCTTCACAGCATAAAAAGTTAAGAAGGGAAAATTAGCATCAAAGAATCCCACAAAAACAAGAAATTACAGCAGTAGTGTAACTAAAAGAAATTGATATAGCTGTAAAAATAGCACTGTTCTTTCCTCTCTTGCAGGACATAAAGTATAACTGTGAGGTATTTAAGTAATAATTTAATAAGGTTATTATGAACAGCAATGACAAAGTTTGGGTATAGTTATTATTTTTGATCAAAGGAAAAACCTTTAAGAGGTAAATCAACAGTTATGGTTTCTCAGCCCTCAAAGGGAGCCTCTATGTAAGTGGGATTAAAAAAATACTATCAAAGTCATGTGTGGTTCGGAGTCCATTGTGACAAATAAAGATGCCTTAAATGATGGATTCAATAAAGTTATTTATTTCTACTTATGTGTTTCTGACAATTAATACTTACCCTTAAGAAGTGTGTTCACATACTTATGTTGGATTCAAATTATTCGTGGTCTAGGCAGGTTTTTGTACACCTGTGATCTAAACTACTCAGCAGCTGAGACACAGGTTTCATGCTGGCCTGGGCAACTTAATGAAGACAATGTTTCAAAATGAAATAATCAAAAGGGATGGGATGCGGTTCAAAGTACTTTCTGGGTTCGATCTCCAATATAAAAAAAGTTACTCATGGAAAGATTCAGAAAAAAATTGCTATATCAGCAATTCATACTTGTGGGTGAGTATTGAATTTGGATAGGATACTATTAATCTGTGTTCTATATTTAAAATTTGAATGGTCATTTTTTCAGTACTCATGGTTGCAGTGTCCTTTCAGCCCACTTGGCAGAATATAATGAAAAAAATCCCTATGTAGTCTTTCTTGAGCAGCAGAACTAGGTTTTTCTCCCCTTCAAATGAAAGTTTTATAGTCTTGCACGATTAAGCCTGTGAAAGATGGATTCCTTCTGATTCCTGTAATGAGTTTAAGCCATTTTTCTTATTGTCCTAGTGAAAAGCACTTGGCTTTTATAATCTGCTAATCTTTTTAGCAACCATGCTCTTCTTTGTAACAACTTTTCAGGTATTTCCATTCTGGCTATCAGCAAAATTTTAAAAATTATTTAGTTTTTATTTTATTTTATTGTATTTTTTGGCCTTGATTCTCATTTTAAATCTGGCTAAAATAATCAGCAGTACCCATCTCATACCCTGAATATTGGGGTGTTTTGAAACTTCCTTCACCAAACTAATCGGCAACCCCTAATTTTAGTCTCTTGAACAGTTTTGGGATATGAGCAAAAAGAAACAAATTTTCTGCCAGAGAATAGCATACATGGTCTTTAGTCAAACTGTCAGTGGAGGCCTTGTTCCTAACAGAAATCTGCTGATCCTGTCTGCATTTCTATCAGCATTCTGGCCTTCTGAGCTCTGACTAGAGTCTCCCATCAAGCTCAGTTTAAAGCATTTTAGGTCTTCTCTGCTCAGGAATTTCAAGCTTTTTCAAACTTTTTCTACAAACTAGTTTTGAATGTTAGCTAAATCACAGTAACAACCCCATTCCTGGTACCAATTTTTGTCTTAGTCACTTTTTAATTTCTGGGACAAAGTACTTGATATCTACAATTTAAAGGAAGATTTATTTTTGCTTATGGATTCAGTTCATTGTTGTAGGCATGCCACAAGACAGCTGCTCATCCCATGGAAGCCCAGGCAGAGCGAAAAGGAAGGAGTAGGAGAGGGGGATATACCCATATACCATTTCAGGTTATTTACCCAGTGACACTTTTTCCATCAGGTATCAACTCCTAACAACACATCTGGTTATGAACTCATCAGTAGATAACCCACTTATGAGTATAACATCCTTACAATCCAGTTACCTTCCAAAAGCTTCATCTCTGAACACATCAGACTTTTGGGGAATATTCTAATTCTAAACTATAATAGGTACTAATCATTGTTGATAGTAGTGTTCTGACTTTGAATTTGCATATATTTTGAGTCTGACTCTACCTCTAACTGTACTTTCTCATAATATTTTTAATGCAGAGTTTTTTTTATCACATAAGTTTTTAAAAAAATTTCATTTTAAAGAGAATAAAACAAAAGAGGGCAGTACAGAGCAGATCAGAACAGGACAACATAGGCAGCACAGTACTTTACATTAAGACAACTGGACATTAACAGTAGCTATCACAATATATCTTTCTCTGCTATAGTTGAGTATAGTTTCAAATACAATAATATAAAACATAACAAAATAGTATAAAGCCATCCAAGAGTGAAAGAATTACAGGGCTTTCTGAACTGAATAACAGAAAATGATCAATGGGTACTATAATATCTCATTTTTGATAGAAAAATTTTGTTTAAACTGTCACACATATACAAATCCCAATAAGACACAATGTGATAGATAGAACCGATGGTAGTAGAAGAATAGAAGCATGGTAGGACTTCTAAGAAGGATGATATTAAGTCAGCAATAGCTGTCATAATGTTTTGTTTTCTTCAAAACAGCTGTTCATATCATCACGCATGATATAGTCAAACAAAACAGAATAAAACCATTCCAACTGATGATTGAAAACATTGAAAGGCTTCAAAGCTATGAGATGGGGACACATGCTTACCATAAAATCTTATATACTCTTATCAACTCTCATACTAGGGAGACTATATGGTATTTACACTTGTGAGTTTGGGTTATTTCACTTAATAGAATGGTCTCAAGTCATGTCCATTTATTTATAAATATCTCAATGTGATCATTCTTTATAGCTGAGTAGTACTCCATTGTATAAAAATGCCACAACTTTTTTATCCATTCCTCAGTTGATGGGCCCTTAGATTGTTTCCAGGATCTGGCTGTTACAAATTGTGCTGCTATAAACATGGGTGCACATATATCACTGTGGTATGATGTTTTCAGTTCTTCTGGGAATATGCCCAGAAGTGGAATAGCTGGGTCAAATGGGACTTCCATACCCAGCTTTTTGAGGAATCTCCAGACTGACCTCCACAGTGGTTGCACCAGTCTACACTCCCACCAACAGTGCAGAAGAGTTCCTTTTTCCCCACAGCCTCTCCAGCATTTGTTGTTGGTAGTTTTTTCTATCCTGGCCATTCTTTCTGGAGTGGGATGGAATCTCAGTGTGGTTTTAATTTGCATTTCTCTCATGACTAATGATGATGAACATTTCTTCATATATTTATTTGCCATTCATATTTCTTCATCTGAGAACTGTGTATTCATTTCAGATGCCCATTTTTGGATTGGGTCTTTGAATTTCGAAGTACTGATTTTTTTAAAATTCTTTATAAGTTCTAGACAGAAATCCTTGGTCTGAAGAACTGTCCATGAAGATTTTTTCCCAATTTGTGGGTTTTCTTTTCACTCTGCTGGAAACCTCTTTTGACATGCAGAAACTCTTTAATAAGATGTGGTCCCAGTTATTGATTCTGGGAAGTATTTCCCGTGTAGTTTGGTTCTTGTTCATGAATTCTCTTTCCTACCCCTATATCTTTGAGATTTTTACCTACTTTGTCTTCCAGAAGTTTTAGTGTTTCTGTTTTAATATTTAGATCTTTGATCCATTTAGATTTTAGTTTAGTGTATGGTGATAGACATGGGTCTACTTTTAGTCTTCTGCATATGGATAGCCAATTCTTCCAGCACCATTTGTTAAAGAGACTGTAGTTCTTCCATGCATGCTTGGCCCCTTTATCAAAGATAAGGTGGTGATTTATCAAAGATAATTTTGTTGTTGTGGTTGTATCTTCCAATCTATTCCACTGATCTTCAGGTCTGTTTTTATTCCACTACCATGCTGACTTTATTACTGTGGCTTTGTAGTATAATTTCAAGTTGGGGATTGTGATGCCTCCTGCCTTTCCTTTGTTGCTTAGAATTTCCTATGCTGTTCTAGGTCTCTTCTGGTTCCAGATGAATTTTAGCAGTGATTTCTCTAGAGCTGTGAGGTATGTTAGGGGCATTTTGATTGGGATTGCATTGAATCTGTATAGTAATTTTGGTAGAATGGCCACTTTTGCAATGTTTGTTCTTCCTATCCATGAACAGGGGATGTCTTTCCATTTTCTGAGGTCCTCTTCGATTTCCTTTTTCAGGGTAGTATAATTTTCACTTTATAGCTCTTTTACCTCTTTTGTGACATTAATTCCTAAGTATTTCATTTTTTAGATGCTAGTATAAAGGGTGTAGCTTCTCTTATTTATCTCTCAGTACTTTTGTTGTTAGTGTATAGAAATGCTATTGATTTTTGAGTATTCACTTTGTATCCAGCTACCTTGCTGAATTTATTTATTATATCTAGGAGTCTTTCAATAGAGTTTTGCAGGTCTTCTACATAAAGTATCATGTCATCTGCAAATAATGATAATTTAACTCCTTCTTTTCCTATCTTTACTCCTTTTATTTCTCTTTCCTGTCTTATTGCTCTGGTTAGTATTTCCAGTACTATGCTGAATAGGAGTGGTTATAATGGACATACTTGTCTTGTGCCTCATTTTTAAGGTAAAGGCTTTCAGTTTTTGACCATTTAATATGATCGTGGCTGTTGGTTTGTCATAGATGACCTTTACCATATTGAGATAAAGACCTTCTATTCCAATTCTCTGTAAGTTTCTTATCATGAATGTTGGACTTTATCAAAAGGTTTTTCTGCATATATAGAGATGATCATGTGGTTCTTACTTTTGGCGCTATTGATATGGTGGATTACATTTATTGTTTTGCGTATGTTGAACCATCCCTGCATTCCTGGCTTGGTCATGTTGTATAATCTTCTTGATTTGCTGAATCCTTTTTGCCAATATTTTATTGAAAATTTTTGCCTCTATGTTCATTAGGGAGATTGACCTATAGTTCTCTTTTTTAGTTGCATCTTTCTCTGGTTTTGGTACTAGAGTGATATTTGCTTCCATGAATGACTTAAGAAGAATTGCTTCCCTTTCAATTTCATTGAAGAGTTTGAGGAGTGTTGAAATTAGGTCTTCTTTGTATTTCTTGTAGAATTCTGCAGTGAATCCATCTGGCCTGGACTCTTTGTAGGCAAGGACTTAAGTACATTTTCAATTTCAGTAATAGAAATTGGGCTATTCAGCAATTTTACATCTTCCTGATCCAGCTTTGGTAGTTCATATGTATCTAGGAATCTATGTATTTCCTCAGTGTTATCGCACCTATGAGAGTAAAGGTTTTCAAAATAGGTGTTGATGATCTTCTGTATTTCCACAGAGTCTGCAGTAATTTCAGCTTTTTCATTTCTTATTGCATGAATTTGAGTTTTTTCTTTCCTTTTTTAAAATAAGGTTGGCCAGGGGGTTATCAATTTTATTTATTCTTTCAAAAAACCAGCTCTTTGATTCATTGATCCTTTGTACTGTTTTCTTAGTCTCTATTGCATTAAGTTCTGCTCTGATCTTTATAATTTCCTCCCTTCCTTTGGCTTTTGGCTTGGCTTGCTCTTCTTTTTCTAGATGTTTGAGTTGTAGCATCAGGTTGTTTATTTGTGTTCATTCTGTCTTCCTGATGTGGGAACTCGATGCAATAAATTTTCCTCCTAGGAATATTTCATCGCATCCCAAAAAATCCGGTAAGTTGTGTCTGTATTTTCATTTACTTGTAGATATTGTTTAATTTCTTCTTTAATTTTCTCTGTGACCCACTGATTGCTCAAGTGTGTATTATTCAGTTTCCATGTGTTTGTAGGTTTTTTGCAATTTCTTTTATCATTAACTTCTAGTTTCATGGCACTATGATCCAATAACATGCATGGGATAATTTCAGTTCTTTTGCATTTACCTAAATATGCTGTGGGCTAGTACATGGTCTATTTTAGAGAATGTCCCATGTACTGCTGAGAAGAATGTATATTCTGATGTTGTTGGATGGAACACTCTACAAATGTCAAGTCCGTTTTTTCACAGGTGTGATTCAGTTCTGTTATGTCTTTGCTGATTTTCTGTCTAGTTGTTCTGTCCCTCTGTGTCAATGGTGTGTTAAAGTCTCCTGCTATAATTGTATTATTGCTTATTTGAGTTTTCATTTCTGTTAGTGTTTGCTTTATATAGCTGGGTGCTCTGGAATTTGGTGCATATATATTTAAGGTTGTTATCTCTTCCTCTTGAAGTTTTCCCCTAACTAGTATGTAGTGACCTTCTTTACCTTTTTGGATGATTCTTGGTTTGAAATTCACATTGTTTGCAAACAGGATGACTACTCCTGCTTTTTTTTGGT
>PVJX010024704.1:0-27778 GCA_004027295.1 Dolichotis patagonum | reverse complement strand
TAAATCTGTATCTGGGGTCTGGACCCCCCTCCTAAGTTCCAGCACACAAGACTGAGCTCTTTCTGGAAGTTTCCTTGGATGGCTCCTAGGCATCTCAAACTCATCATAGCTAAAACAGAACTCCCCAAATCTGCTCCAGCCATCCACAATCAGGGAACATTTTTCCTAGCCAAGCAAACACATCACCTTCATTCATAACATTCTGCTCCCTATCACTAGCATCTCTGTACCCCCAGTCAGTCGATTGAACACAAATCTGATTGTCTTGCCTGCCAGTCATTTTCCAACTCCATCTGTCTCCATCGTCACCCAGGTTCCAGAAGCCTGCACACTCACCTATCCTACCCTATCCTGGCAAATTGGAGAAGTCCTTCTAAACCAGGAATTGTCATTCTGCACCTTCCGCAGAATGTCCCCATCCTCATGCAAAGGTCCAGACTCCTCGCTAACAAGCTCTTGCTTGATCTGAGCTGGTTCATATCTTAGGCCACATTCCCCTTTTCAGTGGCCCTCCCTCTTTGTGATCCAGCCCTACTGGACTTCTTTCCAGCTCTTTAATCCTACAGTTTCCTTCTGGCTCCAGGCTTTGCACATACTGTCCCCTGTGTCTGGGACAGGCATAACCTGACTGATTTGCATTCATTAATAAATGTGTGGGTGGTGTGGATTGGACCTTGGAGAGAAGCAGACGTGGGTTTGAATTCCAGTGCTGTCATTTCCAAGTTGTATAACAAGCCTTGCAACGAACCTCTCTGTGACTTGGTGTCCTCCTCGGTAGAAAGTGGTATTGTAAGACCTATTATGTGTAACTCACATTAGCTTCTCTTTTCAGAGAAACTCCTCCAGCTCACAGGCTTTTTCTGAGAGCTGCCCTCTTCCCTGTTCATAGAAGGGACAGCCTACAGGTCCAGATAACTGGGCCAGAAGTGAGCCCCTGACCCAAGCTAGACCACATTTTCTACCTACCTCTAGTAACTATGCTCCAGAGAGTCTCCAGCCAGACATGGTGGCACATGCTTCTAATCACAGCACTCAGGAAGCTGAGGCAAGTGGATTGCCATGAGTTCAAGGCCACTCTGAGCTACACAGTGAGTTCAAGACCAGCTTGAGCTTATAGCAAGAGCCTATCTCAAAACCAAACAGAACAAAACAAAACAAAACAAAATGACAGAGTGTCTCAAAAAAAAAAAAAGTGATTCGGGCTGTAGCTCAGTATGAAGGCCTGGATTCAATTCCTAGCACTAAAAAAAAATAGTTTTTCCCTTAGTAGACAGGATTCCTTGAAACCAACTTGAAACCAACAAAGTCCTAAGGAATTTATCCATCTTGCAAAAATTATTATGAAAATCAGAAACTAGTATGCATGTATATGAGATATTTAATCACTAAAACATTATTATTAATATGTACTAAATGAATGCATGAGGGGAAGACTCAGGAGTATACATTGGAACTCTCAGCACCCATTTCTGTACAATTATTTCAGAAACAGGGCTCAGTGCTGAGCACTGTTATTCTATGAATACACATACATACAAGTATACATACGTGTATACATAACCTCAAGCTTGTACATGCATATAACCTCAAGACTCTCTCTAAATATAATATATAACATACTGTGCATAATATATGTATGTTATCTATAATATATATTTTTCTCCCTGAGCCAGGGTCTTGCTCTGTTGTCCAGGCTTGTCTCAAACTCCTTAGCTCAAGTGATCTTCCTGCCTCAGTCTCCCAACTGCTGGGACTGCAGGAGCTCAGCACTGCACCCAACTGTATAATATTTTTAATTTAAAAGTCAAAATACAATATTTTGGTTGCTTTGAAAAAAAGGGAAATTTTTCACATAATCTTCTTACTCCATCAAATTGAAACTTTTTTCCAATGTATATATATATATATATTTCACATATTTATAATCATGGTACACATTCCATTTCATATCTGGTACTTCTCACTTAATATATAAACATTTAAATATTTCTACATAGACTTCATAATCACCTTAAAGATTTGTGTAATATTTAATACATTATACTATGTAGTTTATAAAGCCATTTCTCTTAGAGGCGTATTTTCTGTTTTTTCTATCATAAATTATGCTACAATGTATATGTTTGTGGATAAGACTATTTAAAACCAATATACATGTAGTCATTTTGTAAAATGTTGATATGGATAATCAAGGAGAAAATTTAGGCTGGGGGTATAACTCAATGGTAGAGCACTTGCCTAGCATGCATGAAATTCTGGGTTCAATCCCCAACACTGACGAGGAGGAGGAGAAGGGGGAGAAGAGAGAAGGAAATATTTATAATTTCATCAGACAAAGAGAATTGTTGTAAATATTTTGCTATATAACTTTCCAACTCTTTTTTATTATTAATTTTTTATCAGTGTTAAATTATATGGCGTATGTTTTGTAACCTGCTTTTCTCGCACCCCAATTGTATGGCATAAACATCTTTTGGTGTCATTTTTCTTTCTTTCTGTTTTTCATTCCCTTCTCTCTGTGTGTATGTGTGTGTGTGTGTGCACTGAGGGGGTGGAACCCAGAGCTTCACTAATGCTAACTTCACACTCTATTTTTCTGCAATCTTTATATCATACACCCTATAGGAACAATTATCTATTTTGAACATTTATTTGTCTTCAGTATTTTAATGTTTTGAGTGAAACTTTGATGGCACTGCCCAAGTTGTCTCTTGATGCCAATATCTGGTCAGTACTTTATGCAGACTACTTCCATAGAATGAATTCCTGCCACTGGAATTGTACAGCCAAGAAGCACGTAGAGATCCTTGGGATGATTCCTAAGAGAGGGATTGTGAGGTCCAAGATTTTAAAAATGTTTTAGGCTTTTGCTGTGTTGCTGTTCTACTCTTAAAAAAAAAAAAAGGTGTCAATTTGTGGAAGTGGAATTTTAGGGAGGAAGAGTTTTATGTCGTCTCAGATTCACCCCAGTGAAAAGTCAGAAGACACGCACCAAGCTTTGCGGGCCAGCTCTTAGGCCCTCCCATGTCTCCCTTGCAGTACTAGGAATTCCAGGGTCCTGGCAAGCACAAGATCCTGAGTTCGATTCCCGGCAAACCCCCCCCCCAAAAAAGACTTGGGTTCCAGGTGCTGCTTCCAGATTTTACTGACTAAATGGTTGAGGAAGTCACTTAGGTCTTTTGAGCCTTCAGTTTGCCCAAATAAGTGTACTTGGCCTACAGACTCACTGTTTGTCTTGGAGTTGAGGAGAAATAGTAAATCAGTTATAAAGCAATACTCTAAGCCATGCCTTTGTTTAGCCCCAAAGGAAACAATGATGTTTTTGGCATGGGCCCTGTGGTTCGCATGCTTATTTTTCTTTCTCTGGTACTAGGGATCGAATCCAGGACCTTCAAACTGAACTACATCTCAGATCTTTTTTTTTTTTTTTTGAGATAGAGTAACAATAAGTCATTGCCAGGCTGTGCTCAAACTTGAGATTCTCTTGCCTCATCCTCTCAGTATGCTGGGATTACAGGTGTGTGTCACCATATCTGGCTGGGTTTCCTTTTTGAAAAAATGATGGAGACATACTGGCAGTTAAATCAGGGGATTTCTCCCGCCCAGCCTCAGCCCTTCCCTAGAGGATTTTGTGAGTGCTCCTCAGCAGGTTGGGTGGAGCAGGAGTGAGCCTCCACAGACAGACTTCCGCTGGCCCTTGGCTAGACTATGGTGAGCCCCTGTATCGGAAGGGCTGCAATAGCAGCAGTGGGGCTCATTGATTTTAACCAACAATCCCTTTCTCCTCCAACCCTACGCAGGGTTCCCATGACGACAGCATGCCTGGAAAGGATCAGCTTGGGGAGAAACAGATTTTGCTGTAAGGAAAAATCTAGCTGAAGCCACAGGCAGGGCAACCTGGGACAAGGGCTTGGGCAAGGACACGAGGTGTGAGTGTCAGCTTTGTGCTATGTACTATGACGTCATAATAAAGTGTGCTCCATGTGTATCGACAGTTTGATTCTCATAACAAACTTACCTACCCATACCAGGAGCCTTCATTATCCCTGAAGGGTAGATGAGGAGACAGAGGTCTGGTCACATTAAAAGCCTGCAGGTGGACTTCAGCGTCAGCATTACCAACTTCTCAGAAGTCAGCTCTCACTCAACTTTTGACAGTTGATAAGACAAAAACTTATTATTCTCATATTCTAGATGAGGAACCTAAAGGTTGTAGAGGTTAAGTGATGGGCCCCAAATCACAGCTGGCAAGTAAAAGAGCTGGGACTTGAACTCAGAGTTACCTAAATCCAAAACCCAAGGTTTTTCTCTACCATGGTGTCTGGAAATAGATCTGGACTATTGCAGCTTCTCATGGGTCCACTTGCCTAGATGCTTCACTGGGAGTGCTGGAACATGCCTGTGATCCTAGCACTCAGGAGGCAGAGGCAGGAGGATCACCTGAGTTCAAGGCCAGCCTGGGCTACCTATCAAGTTCAAGGCCAGCCTGTCTCCAAAAGAAAAAAAAGAAGGAAAGAAAGAAAAGAAAAGGTTTGTGAAGAGAGTCATGGTTGGTTAGGGTAGCTTCAGGGATTGTGAGTGGGCCATATTTTCTTGCCTGTAGTGCATGCCAACGTCTTCCAACATGTGCATATTCGTGCATATGCACACACACATGCACCCATGCTCATGCAGGCATGAAAACAGGCCCAGACAGGCCAGCACTGCCTCCTCCTCGCCAGGAATGGGCCCACCTACTCGTGACAGGCTTGCAGGCAGGTGAGCCTGCCCACACTTGCTCACCTCACCTGGAAGAGGCTGCTAGAAGGGCTATCTCCCCATTTCAACTCATTCTGCATAAACTACTAGGGATTCCCGGGGGGAAAGAATCTTCTAGAAGTCTGTAAAATGACTCATATTTTGAAATTTTTATATCTAAACAAGTAGGGATTCTAAACGTCATAACTCAGAGCCTAGACTGCTTGGGGTAGAAACCATTCCAGCATCTTTAAAGGACACTTTCTCTATTGTTCCAGTGGTTTGGGTATTTTTTGTTTTTGATGCTGATGGTGACTGAACCAAAGGCCTCACATACATAAGTGCTAGTATTCGTGTTTTACTTAATATATGTGACCTGTGCCATTTTTTATTTAACACCTATGCCCTGATTTGATTGTTTTCCAGATGGTGGCCTTTAGTTTTTTTTTTTTTTTTTTTAATCGGTACCAGGGATGGAACTCATGACCACACGCTTGCAGGGTAGGCGCTTATGCCGCTGAGCTAGATCCCCAGTCCCAGGCCTTTAGTTTTTAAAAGTCTCCCATTCCCCATGGCAAATACAGTGTGCTTTTGTCTAAACATCCATCCCTAAACTACCTGTCTTTCTATTACATCCCTGACAGATTATTCTAAACTCTCAACTGAGAGCTTACCTCTAAGGTCCTGAATAAAATCTTAACATTGGCACAACATAGTCATTGCATGAGGTTGATCATACGTGTTTATCCACAACGGCAGGACACAAAGGCGCACTTAGAGCCACACTTTGCCATCTTGACAGAATGAAGGGAGGCACAGAAGCCTTGTGTTCACCAAGTTCCCTTCCTCTCAGAGAAAAAGCTTCTTGCAGAGAAAGCTCCCCACTTTCGGCTGCTGGAAATGGAGTTTTTTGGTGTCCTCTCCCCAGCTTCATCTGTCTCACCATCAACCATCTAATGTCCCCAAGGAGAGCTGGAAAGCACCTGAGAGGCTTGGACACTGCAGCTTCCCCCAGCCTCTGGCAGCCTCTGCCACGCATAGGCGTCAGCCCCATTTCTGTTCGGCATCAACTGCCAAGGGTTCAGTGGTATATGGAGCACCCACAACCTCTAGGTTTCTCATCTGGATAGAAACTAGGCTTGTAGCCTTTCTTTGGGGGACCCATCTATCCAATCCCAGAACAGCATAGACTCCAGAATAAAGGGGACTTGGCAGGAGGCTACAGACTTGGGGAGAAGATGGGCAAGGAGCAAAGAGATGGGGGCTGACCTAGATGGAGTAGGGAAGTCAGAGTGGGGGACCAGGGACCAAGTAAATCCTTTCCTCTTATTTTTCCTCTTGCAGAGGCAAGAGGAATACCTCACTGCTATCCCGAGTCCTGAGTCCGGGCATGCCTCCGCCCTGTCTGGCATGGGCGCATGGTGAGCACGTAGTAAGTGCACACTACAGTGGTGGTTGTGTTGATGAGATGACAGCACAGCACTCAGTCTCAAAGTCCAGACTTCTGTCTCTCCCACCCCCTGGGAAATTCATAAATAAATCCCTGGACCTGTTCCAAGAAGAATTTCAAGCCTTCTCGGCGTGAGTGTATGTTTCCAGAAACACAACAATTTTACATGATGCCTGGTGTGCAAACTCCTAAGCAATACACAGTGAAGAGTAAGGGTTGGGCATGGCAAAAATGAAAGTGGATGAAGCAGGTATGGCTGGGTCAGAATGGGCCAGAAAAGCAGCAGTCAAGGGCAGCGGCGGCAGTTTGAGCCTGGCTATGCAGCTGGCGGCTGGTAACCCGGCTCCCCAGACACCCAGTCTGCCCAGGGCTCAGATGCCCCGCCTCCCCTCCCCCACCCAGGCCTTTGGCAGGATTCTCCACCAGGATTTTGAAAATGCTGGGGTCTTAAAATAGCATAACACACACATACACTATTTCTGTGCCACTGAATAAAGATTTTAAAAAATGGAGAGGACTCCAAGGTATCTTCCACAGGTCAAATAGGAAACGAGGATGGACACTTAGTGTAAGAAAGTGGCTGGAGGGACAAAGCAGAGGAAACAAGACAGAGCCTTTGTCTGGGTGTGTGTGACAAGATGACAGGGTTAATTGTCATGTCTGAAGTATGAGAACATGTGTGTGCACACACGCATGCATCGCTAGGATGATGAAACCACAAGCTGTATTGGTGTGACCAGTTTGACAAGGTGAATCTGTATTTCCCTCTCGGACTGGGAACTCCTGGAAGGAAGAACTGAGAACTTTCATGTACTCATTTCCAGGTCCTGTCCTACTTCCTGGCACGTAGATATTTAACACATAATCCCAGAGTAAATAAATGAGGGCTGGATCCATGGATTTCCTAGAATACAGAAAAGTAGCAGTAAGGATAGTCAAGCTTCAAATGGCAAAATTAGAAAAAGACACCCCAAAGTTAGATTTGCCAAATCAAGTATGAGTTAAATGTTGAGAGGGAAACCGAAGCCACAGCTGCCATGGTGGGTTTATGTCTTGTCTGGAGAAGACGAGACGAATACACAGAGGGGCGAAGGCACCTGGAGAAGCTGGTGTTGCAGCTAGACTCGTGGACTGCAAGGACAAACATGCTCCAGTGAGTGAAAACGCAAGAGGATTTCCTGGGAAGACAGATGGGAATCTCGGAGAACTCAGTGGAGGAAAATGCAGCCAGATTTCAGGGACTCTGAGAAAACACTGAACTTAGTATGTGCTGGGGACTGTTTGACTGCTAGGGCAAGACTGGAGGGTGCATATGCACAAGAACACAGCCGCAGACACTTGGGGTGAACTAGTTCTCTCCAGCTCTCCTGAGTCCCAGGCCTCTCATTCCCTTGTGCTTGTTTCACCTCCTCTCTTTCCTCACCCCGGCAAGGTGACTTCCAGGCATTTCATGCCTTTCATCATCAAAATATATTTCTGCACCTTTTTCTCTTACTTACAAGAAAGAACTTCCAGTTGAGTGTGGTGGTGAACACCTGTAACCCTAGCACTCAGGAGGCTGAGACAGGAGGATCGTTGTAAGTTAGAGACTACAAAGTGAGCTCCAGGCCAGCTTGAGCTGGTGGCAAGATTCTCTCAAAAAGACAAAAAAAAAAAAAAAAGAAAGAAAGAAAGAAAAGACAAGAAAAAGAACTTCAGTGGCTGAACCAATCTACCTAGTACTTTTTTTTCTTTTTTGGCAGTACCAGGAACTGAACCTAGAACCTTCAGATTGGGTTGCATCCCCAGATTTTAAAACATTTTTAAAATTTTGTGACAGGGCCCAGGTAAGTAACTAAATTGCCCAAGCTGGCTCCAACTTGTGATCCTCCTACGTCACGGCGCCCAGAGTTCTGGGATCGTGGGTGTACGTCACCCTGCCCAGCTCTAGTTATTGCTTTACCTCGGTTCAGGTGTCCGGCTCTGGTGCTATCAGCTGCGGACAGCAAGCAGACCATACTGTCTCCTAGGAGAAGCGGGGGTGGCAGCTGGAAGCATTGGACTCTTGTGATCTAAGTAGGAGGAAAACTTCATGCATGCATGCGTGCGTGTGTTTAAAGGGTGGGAGGAGAAAGGGCAAGACACTAACACACTAGAGGAACTGTCAGGATGGGGGTTTGTTGAGTGACCTTGTGCTGTCTTAGCTCCTCATCTCTATGGTGGGGTAATACTACTACCTGTCTCATAGGGTTGTTATGAACACTAATGAATAACCTGGGTATAGTTCTAAGGAAAGTTAGTACATAATCCCTGAATGCTGTTTTTATGGTTAGTAAATTCTTACTATGCAGAGATTTTGACTGCCAGTTTAGGCCCTGTCCTAGATCAGACCTTTTCTTCTCTTTTCTTCTCTTCTCTTCTCTTCTCTTTTCTTCTCTTTTCTTCTCTTTTCTTCTCTTTTCTTCTCTTCTCTTCTCTTCTCTTCTCTTCTTCTCCTCTCCTCTCCTCTCCTCTCCTCTTCGCTCCTCTTTTTTTTCTTCTCTTCTTTTCATGGTCCTCAGTTTCCTCATCTGTGAAACAACAGCGTCAGAGTAAAGAGTTTCAAAACTCTCCTCTAGGTTTAAAACGCCACGATGTTATGTGTCAGAGAGGCTACATGTTCTGGGAGAAGCCAGCTGACCCAAATCCAGAGGGCTTTTTTGGAACATGGGCTTACCACAGTGTGCCTAGGGAACTGAGGGAGGGTGCCGGGGGGGGGGGTGTTGCAGCACTGCAGTGCCAAAGATGTGTGCTATGGGGTGCTGGCCTGGGACATTGCCCAGGGCATGGAGGCAAGGGGTGCCAGCCAGACAAGCAAAAGCTGCAAGGGCCGCAGCAGAAGGGAATGACTGGGAGAGTAGGACTGTTTGGCTACTGGGCATGCCCAGATAGAAACTGAAGCATGAATCATCAAGGTTGAGGGCATAGGGCCTATTTACCAAGGAGGCACTGGGGTGGAACGAGGTCAGCATGAGAGTTAGAAGAAAGAAGCCTCGCCTCTAAAGTTGTGCAACAGCCTCTGGAGCAGAAAGGGCAGAAAGCCTGGAGGTTTTCTTCAGGAACACCACAACTCAGTGCCTTCTCAGGAGACCACAGCACACAGTCTGCAGGCTACTGATTGTACCAGGTCCCGGACACTGCTTGAGGACTTCGGGCTTCTCTGGCCTGAGGCAGCTACTCGAATCAGTTTCCCGTCCTCAGCCACCAGACATATCACATTGGAGTTCTTCTTCTTCTTCTTTTTTTTTTTTTTTTGGCCAGGAATTGAACCCAGGGCCTTGCTTTACCACTGAGCTACATTCCCAGCAGTTTTTAAATTTTATTTTGAAATAGGGTCTCATTAAGTTGCCTAAACTGGCTTCAAACCCACAATCATCATGCCTCAGCTGCTTGAGTAGCTGGGGCTATAGGTGTACACACCTGACTTCAAGTTCTACCTTACTTGCCTTCCCTCTGAGTCCTTTATCACCCTGGCCCATCTGTCCCTCCACACCCTGACATCCTCACTTCTGCTCCCCTGCTAAGCCGATGAAACTACATGACAAAGGCTTATTGTGACCTTGACTTTATCTTCTGCAAACCTGACATGGGCTCTTACAAGTTCCCTCTCTCTCTCTCTCTCTCTCTCTCTCTCTCTCTCTCTCTCTCTGCCTCTCTGAGTGACATCTCCAGCTCCTTTCTCTTTGAGTCAGGGTCTTGCTAAATCGCTAAGCTACCCAGCTGGGCATGAACTTGTGATTTTTCTGCCTTAGGTTCCCAGCATGCTGGGATTACAGCCACCATACCCAGGCATTCTCTCAACCTGGAATATGTATACTCTTTCTCTTCTATTAGTGAATGGCATAAATTCATAAGTAATCTACACCTTTTTATTTAACCCTTACTTTTTAATTTAATTTTTTTTGAGACAGGGTCTCTTTGTGTAGTCAGGCTGGTCTTGAACTCATTATGTAGCCCAGCCTGGCCTCAGACTCACGCAATCCTCCAGCTTCAAGCTACCCAGTGCTAGGATTACATGTGTGTGCCACTGTGCCCAGTAAATACTTACTTTTAAAAGACATTTTCTAAGTATACAATTCTAAATTGACTGTAATTTTTCTCTCAGTCCTATTTCGTAACATGATTCTGGATTTTTGACTGTAGATTATATTACTTGGGATATTGTCTATGAGAATTTCTGATAGTCCAAGTTGAAAGTGGGCTCGTCTAGAGATGATTTGCTCTTCTTTCTTCTAGGTACTACTAGAAAGCATTACTTGCTCAGTACCACCTGAATCTATACTGTGTAGTTTTTCTAACTCCCACACGGGTGAATTTGAAATGAAAACAAATTATGGAGACCAGTTTTCAGTTGAGTCCCAGGCAAGATTTTTCCCTGTTCTCATTGTGTTTGGTTTAAATATGAAGTGTCCCTCAAAGATTCATGTGTTAGCTGGGGATTTAGTTCAGCAGCGTTAGTGCCTACCTGGCAAGCACGAGGTTGTGAGTTTGATCCCCAGTGCCAAAAAAAAAAAAAAAAGACTCATGTGTTTAGGGCTTGATCCCTGTTATGGTTTGCATCTGGATGTCCCCCCAAGCCTCATGCAGCCATGCGAGAGTGGTTTTGGGAGGTGACCGAATCTAGAATTTGTGATTGATTCATTGTCTGGTGCTGGTCTTACACCCATCCTAGGTGGGTAGCTTACATACAATAGAAGGGGCAGAAAGACTGACCCTGAAGCAAGGCCAGCAGATTGCTGTAGCTGCTGGTTTCAAACAGGAGCCTAAAGAGAATTCTTTCTGTGGTCTGTTGGCCATTTCAGAACTTTGGAAATGTAATGGTCAATTCATCAGAAAGAAATAGCAGGTGAGTATGACGGACTTTAGGGGGCCTGCAGGGGAGAGACCCTGGCACCTCAGGACCCGCACCATGTGGTTGACTTGGGGTGCTGGGAGAACAAGGAGCTCCTTCCCTCTCTGGGGGGCGGTTGTGAGTGTGGCCGACTTTCAGCAGCCCAAAGGAGAGAGACCTTGGCACATTGGGACCTGCACGGTGCAGTTGACTTGGGCGTGCCAGGAGAACAAGGAGCTCCTCCCCTCTCTGGGGGTCGGCTGAGAGTGTGGCAGACTTTCGGCAGCCCGAAGGAGAGAAACCCTGGCGCATCGGGACCTGCACCATGCAGTTGACTCGGGGTGCCGGGAGAACAAGGAACTCCTCCCCTCTCTGGGGGGCAGCTGTGATCCTACTGGCATGTGGGCTGAGAATCAGACATCTCATGTCATCCTGTCCTCTGTCCCATGGCCCCCCCCCCTTAGCAAATGGGAGCCAGTTAACTACACATCTTTGTGAAAAGATTGGCTATGTTATTTAGTATGAGCTCCCCATATGCAAAGATATGGACAACCATTAGGAAGAAAACAAGAGACAATATGACAGATAGTGAAGATCTCTGGTTGTCTAGCTTTGAAATTTATGCTTTCTTATATCCCGTTCTGTTCTGTTTTGTTGTGTTTAATTTTACCCCCTTTAAAATAAAATTTTTTTAAAAATCTGAAAAAAAAGAAGGGCAGAAAGAGTCTTCTCGCTCTTCTCCCCTTCTGCTCTTGTTGGTTTTTCTGTCTTCTGCCACAGTCAACTGGAGCCAGAGAAAAAGTAACTAAGATAATCCTCAATGCAGGAATGTTCATAGGTGGTTCCACAGTGCACAGAGATGACTGAGCATTAACTTTCACAATAGGTTAACCCACTGATGAACTCAGAGGTGGCTGGATTTACAGAATGTGATGGTAGGATTGATTCATGGTGCAATGCCAGGGTTAAAGATGCTGGAATTAAGGATGTGTGATTATTAAATTAGTCCATGATAGGTTTGGCACCTACCCTAAAATGGGTGGCCTAGATAGGATGCAAAAGGGGGGCAGAAAGAAGCTGCTATTGTCCTCTTGTTCATTTCCTCTCTCCCTTCTTCCTGGTTGCCAAGAGGGAAGCAATTTCCTTCCACCATGCCCTTCCATCATGGCATCGGAGCCAGCCAAAAGAAGCCTTTTCTCTTTGTGTTAGTGACTTTTTCCTGTTCCTGAAACACAATACCCAACACCCAAAGTTAAGGGAGGAAAGGTTTATTTCCTCACAGTTTGTAGAGGTTTCAGTCCATAGTCAGCTGACTCTAAGACAGGGTGGCAAGGCAGAGGGGCATCACTGGGGAGAGACAGTTCATGGCAGACAGAAGATGCTAAAAGCAAGTGAACCCACGAGTGACAATAGCAGCTTCTTTCTGCCCCCTTTTATATCCTATCTAGGCTACCCATTTTAGGGTGGGTGCCAAACCTATCGGTGGACTAATTTAGAAATCACACACCCTTAATTCCAGCATCTTTAATCCTGGCATTGCACTATGAATCAATCCCAGCATCACATACTCTAGATCCAGCCTCTGAAAAGGTCCCTCCTATGACTACATGAGGCTTTGGCAGGGGATATCTAAACACAAGCCACATATCCTTTAAATTATGTGTGTCAGGTATTTCATTCCAGCAATGGAAAGCTGACCAAATATACACCCACTGCTGCAGTCCAAGCCAGATAATTTTCCTTGTAGTCTTCTGGAGGAATAAATGATTCTTAGGCTAGAGGACTTACCTTCTGTGGGTCACAGCTTTTTGCGGAGTTTCCCTATACAGGATAAGTCTAGACTTTATCTCCTGTATCCTATATCCTGCCAATCTGCAAAAGGCAAAGTTGAAATGTAGCCAGTGTACAAGTGTTCTGAAGATGAAAGCTTGGTGACTTGCTTTCTCTCTCTCTCTCTCTCTCTCTCTCTCTCTCTCTCTCTCCCCCTCTCTCTGATACCAGGGATCAAACTCATGACCTCGAATTTGCCAGGTGGGTGCAGTGCCACTGAGCTACATCCCCAGCATTGCTTTTCTCTCTTTGTTTTTAATTTTTGTATTTGTGGTCTAGGGATAAAACCTAGGGCCTCACAAATGCTAAACAAGCCCTTTATCACTGAGTAATATCCCTAACCTGTTCTTAGTTTTCAATTTGTGTATTCTTTACTTTCTTGGTAGGTTATCGAGCACTTGGAGTTGTTTTCAGCAGGAGGTTTGCTCAAAGTACCTGTCTACCATTCTGAGGGAAATCCAAATCTCCTTCTTAAATATAAATCATAGCCAAGTTCTTTTAAAGAATAGGGGCTGGGGATTTAGCTCAGCAGCGTAAGAGCCTGCCTGGCAAGCGTGAGGTTTGAGGTTGTGAGTTTGATCCCTGGTTCCTAAAAGAAAAGAAAACAAAACAAAACAAACAAAATAAAGAATAGCTGGCATTTTGTCTCCTTAAGCCTCCATTTCCATGCATTTGCAGCATTTCAAGTTAAGCTTCTAACCCATCTTCCTGTGCACTAACAAGGAAAAATATCACCACTGGTTTAAATTATTGAACCCTAAAGACTCTTGCTCCTCATCTTAATCTCTTCCCAACACTGGATGCTCGGGTACTCTTGAAAGCCTTTTCTGCTATGGTTTCCATGATTCTGTTCTCTCAAGGTTCTCTTCCCAATTCTATAACTGTCCCTCCTCTGTCTCCTCTTACCTGTCATACTGCTGTACTTCCAGAATTCTTGTGCTTCTTTGAGATGTTTGAACAACTACGAAATGCTGCTAAATTCTGAATCCACAACTCCAGATTCTCCTAGAATCCATATTTCTAGGTTCGTTTCCAAGTCCACAACTCCAGATTCTCCTAGAATCCATATTTCTAGGTTCGTTTCCAAGTCAGTTTGAACAACAGGGAACTTATTTTATCTTCTCAAATCTATACTTCCTATTTTGCTGAAGGAAGCCGCCAGGCAGCTGGTCACCCAAGTCACCTACCTCATCCTGAACTCCCCTTTCCTCACCTCCTGCATCCAATCAATCTTTTCATTTCTATCTCTTTAAAATCTCTTGAAACTTTTGTTTTCCCATGTTCACTGTTGTTGTCTGGGGTCAGGTCCTCCTCTCATTTGGCCTGGGCTACTAGAATTGCCTGTCTTTGGTTTCCTCGCAGCCAATATTACCTTTATCTAACTATCCCATGGTCAAAGTTTAAATGGATCTGGTTCAGAAAAGTGATCTGCTTTTTTAAAAAATCACTTTATTCTCTGCTTAGAGATTTTCTATGTGTACTGGAGAATAATATTCCCTAAAAGTGTGTGTCTGCCTACTCTGCAGCATAATTTTTCAGCTCTACCACTGGCCCCCTTCAACTTGTATGCTGCTATGCTACTCACATTTCCCACAAGTGCCGGGCAAAGTAGTCTTCTGCCACCCTCTCTCTCCCCATACTAGAGAGAAGTTTGACCTCCCAAAAATCAGCTATAGCATGACCCTTTTATGACCTTCCCCAGCGCCTCAGGTTTTCCATGCAGAGTTGAATCATCCATGCCCTCTGCATGCTCCCATTGGCACTTCAAAGGCTACATCATGGCATCTATAACCTGTTATTGCTCCTTTCTTTCATGTTGGTCTGTATTACATTGCCGGTTCCATGAGGGCAAGGACCAAGACTTATTCGTGCCTATATGTTGTGCCTAGTACACCATAGGTGCTCAATAAGTGCTTGTGGAAGAAATAATTGATGTTCATCAAGGCAAACCATGGTGACTCCTCTAAGTGGTGGTGTTTGTGCCTTGTGACCAAAATGGTAGCTGTCACATTGAGTAGTCTGGTCACAGGAGCCTGGTAACAGAGGGCAGGTTTTCTCCTGGTATTTCTGAGGAGTCCCATGACAAAGGGACACAGTAAGGGAGGCAAGAAGTTTACAGGCTGTGATGTGGGTCAAGTCCTAAGATTAAGCAAGCATATAAAAATAAACACTTGAGTTTACAGCTACAAAGGCTTCTGTGGGTCTCAGGCACCTCACCTGTAAATGGTGCACATTCTGACATGCCTCATCCACTTTATATGACTGTGGCAAAGTCCAAATAACAATAACAAAAATAACAACAACAACCATTCTTTTTCTATTGATTCCTATGTGTCAGAGACAATGCTAAGTGCCTTATATACAATATCTTGATCAATTCTCACAATATCTCTAGAAATAAAATTATAAACTCAGTTTCACAGATGAGTGAATTGAGATTTATGGAGGTAAAATATCTTGTCCAAAGTCAAGTACTATCAAGTGAACAGATGGAGAAGGCATTTGGTCTATGGACCCTGCATTCTGGTTCCCTGGTCTGTATTTCTACATAGGTGACTGAACTTACTGTCTGGGAGAAAAGCAACTGTGTGCCCCCTGTGGGACTTGTGGTCTCACAGCCACAGTGGCAGCACTTAGCAGACAAAGATGGCTCCCTCACACTTGACCTCAAAGATGTGCTTCAAAGAGGTTAACTTCTTTTTCCCAGTCACATGGGTTGGTGACCATCCTGGGTGGTATACTATTTCTCCCCAAATTCATGCCTGCCTGAAGCCTGTGTACTTCCCGCCCCTTGACTGTCTTCTATACCCCTAAATGTATCCTATCAAATGACCTATGTCCTTATAAGAATTCCCAGCACTCAGGAGGGTAAGATAAGAGGATCATTGTAAGTTTGAGACCAGCCTGGTCTACAAAGTGAGCTCAAGACCATTTTGAACGGCATAGCAGACCCTGTCTCTAAAAGCCAATAAACAAGCAGACCCTGTCTCAAAAAGCCAATAAATAAATAAGAAAACTGGACACAGAGACATGGATACATACTGTGACCTGAAATCCCAGCACTCAGGAGATGGAAGCAGAAAGATCACTATGAGTTTGAGGCCACCCAGAGCTACGTAGGAGAGTTCAAGTCCAGCTTGAACTACACAGCGAGAGCTTGTGCCAAAAAAACCATACTTTAAGCATGTTACTAATAAAAATCAAACAGAAAAACAACCCCTCCCTAAAAAAATGAGAGAAATACAGGTACAGGGAGAACCCAGGAATGTAAAGACAGAAGCAAAAATTAGAGTGACGCTGCTATAGCCACAGAATACGGAGAATTTGGGGAACCACCAGATGCTAAGAGAGTCATGGAAGGCTTGTCCTCTCAAGTCTTCAGAGAGACCTAGCCCTGCCAATATCATGGTTTCAGATTTATAGCTTTCAGAATGGTGACAGAATAAATTTCCCTGACTTACAAACATTTGAGTTGCAAACTTCCACAAGTATACTGTATAGGATTCACAAATGTACTATGTAAGACTCATTTTGTCCAATTACAAACATTCTTTTGAAATGGAACTCATTCACAAGTAGAGGACTTACAATATTTAAATCCAACCAGTTCATGGTACTTTGGTAAGGCAGCCCCAAGCAATTCATATAGTACCCCACAGCTTGGAGACCAAAGGTGAATAGAGCATACTTTGGGAGACTGATTACATAGGCTTAGGTGGTGAGAGAGAGTAAAATGGAAATGAAGTGTTTACTCATCCAGTTACACCAACTGACTTGTAGACTGTGCTTGGGCATGACTTTACACACACACACACACACACACACACACACACACGTGTGCTGTGTCTATGAAGGGTGTCTGCTTGTTCTGGATATGAAGATGGGAGCTCTCTAGAGGGTGACAACTGAGCACCTTGGTGAAGATTCATCTGAGAAATTTTTCTTCCTGCCACTTGGCCTTCCTTTTACCCCAAGATCTCACACGATGAAACTGTGCCTTAGTAAGATTAAAACCTTGCCCAAGTTTTCACAGCCAGTTAGAAAAGGAAACAGAACTTAGATCTGGAGTTCTCTGGCTCCAAATACGCTGTCCTTTTAATGATCTCAAACTAGAGAAAGTGAACTCTTCAGAAAGATATAGGATAATTCGCTTCACCTTTTATAAACCTAAATTTGAAAGTAACGTTTATTTGGAAAATATTTAGAAATTATTGAAACATGTTTAAAGAAATGGTATAAATTAGTATTGGCAATAATTACTAATATCTAGCACTTTCCAAAAAAAGCTTTCTAGTGTTTTTTCTATGCAAATATATATTCTCAAAAAAATTGAATGTAAATAGTTTTGTGGTTTGCTTTTTCATTTAACATTGTCTCGTGTCAGTGCTTTTGTAACAGTGATTTTTTTTTTTTTCAGCGTGAGAATCAAACCCAGGAGCACCGGCACGCTGGGGAAGCACTGAATCTCTACCATGGAGCTACAATTCCAGCATTTTTTGAAACAGGATCTTGCTAAGTTCCCCAGGAAGGCCTTGAACTTGTGATCCTTCTGCTCTAGCTCTCCAAATCGCTGAGGTTACAGTCATAAACATGATTTTAAATTACTGAGTAATATTCCAGCATACAGATGGACCATAATATATCTAAGCCTTTTATTGCTTCCTTGTTAGCTTTACAGAATTTTACAATAATAAAGCAAGTTAACATTTTGCGTAAATATTTAGCCTCATTATTTCTGAAGAGATAGGGGATAATACTGGGTGAATGGGATGAATGTTTTAAGGCATCTGATATATAATGCCACATTGTTTACCAAAAGGGTTATACCTGCCAGCAGAATGTGCGTGCCCGGGGCAGCAGCCTCCGCAAGCCTGAGCGTCAACACGAACAAGCCTCATTCTATTTAGAAAAGCATGGCACAGCTAGATCACACAGGCTGCTATGTGTTCAGAGCACTGCAGCGGGAAGGACCCACAGGGAAACCAGTTAGGAAACCGTGGCTACGGTCCCAGTGGGATCCGGTGGGACTGGAGCGCAGCAGCAGGGATGGAGGAACCAGCACACGCACACGGGTGGCACAGCTCCGACGGGGGCGGGGCGAGGCGGGGCCGGCGCTGATAAGGTAATTCTGCGCGGCGCCGCTGGCAGGCGACGGAGGAGGCGGTGCGTCCGTTCCGGCCTCCTCCACGGCGACTCCAGAGGTTGGCCGATGCGAGGGCCCCTCCCACCTCTTTAATAGGGACACGCCCCTTTAAGGCGGGCGGCCGCGCGCGCGCCCGGCCCCGCCCTTCGGGGGCGCGCGCGGCGGCCGCGGCGCCGGCCCCGCCGGGAGCGCACGTGCCGGCGCGGGGCGGAGGAGAGGCGGGCGGGAGCGGGGCCGCGGGAGGAGGGGAGGCGCCGGGGGCGCGCGCGCTGGGCGCTGCTGGGCTGCGGCGGCGGCGGCGGTGGTTACTATGGCGGAGTCGGCCAGAGCCTCCTCCTTCTTTCCCCTGGTCGTCCTCCTGCTGGCCGGCAGCGGCGGGTCCGGGCCCCGGGGAATCCAGGGTGAGTCCCACGGCGGGGGCCGGGATGGAGAGGGCCGGGCGAGGCCTCGAGCCGCGGCCCCTGGGCGACCGGGAGCCCCCTCCCCACGCGCTCAATATGGCCGGGCGGGGGGCACGGGAGAGTCGGGGTGAGTCTCAGTCTGCCGCCCTGACCTCCGAGGCGCGGCCGCCGGGCAGCGACCGACCGCCGGGCCCCTTGGGGACCTGAGCCTTGTTCCAGGCGGAACTGGATTCGGGGAGCTCCAGGGGTCGCGCTCCCAGCATCCCCATGTTTAACAGAAGGGAGTCCCGGCTTTCTTCCTCAGGATTTGAAGGTCCCTGGTTCCTGCCTTTCAGGATGTCCAGGGCCGGGGGCTTCATTCCCTACCACCAGATGCTCCTGGGGGCTTCTTTTCTCCCGCCAAGATTGTGGGGTTAGGTGATGGGGTCTTGTTTCTCCGAGGTAACGTACTGTCGAGAACCTTTGCGCACTCTAGAGTATAGGGGAACAGGGGGGCTCAAACCTTCCTTCAGCTCTGGCTCTTGTATGTCTCTGCCCTCCCTCTCCTACCTCTTGCTTGATGTTCTTGGGAACTGGAGTCACATTTCCCCTTCGCTCAATCCCTTCCGTCCCACGGGGCAACACCCCCCCCCCCAATTTACAAGCCTGTAGAAAAGCAGTTGGGAGGAAGTGGGACGAGCAGGCCCCCAAACCTTTTTGGAGGTTGGTCTTGGAGTCTCTCTAACCCTGTGAAACCTAGTTCCCAGCAGTTAATCTGAATAAAGGTGTATTTGCTTTCCTCCTGGCCTCCCCTACCCTGCCCCAGGGGGCCCATTCAATTAATCACTTTGTGGATGCCTTTCAGGTGAAGTCCTAGAACCTGCTTCCAACCCCCAAGATTATATTTAAAGAACCCACCTCTGGACCATTTCTCTGGTCCTTGGTCAGTACTGTACTTATTTACCTTTGCATACAATCCCTCTTCTCAGCCCTTCCGCGCCCTTCCCCACCCCCTTACCTTCCAACCCCGGCAGCCTTCTGCTGGCCTGATCCACCCCCATCATTCCTGCTAGAGGTGGGGGACCTTTCTGTGGGACACCCCACAGGGTGTATTATGAGCATTTAGAAGCTGAGAAGAAGGGATGAAACCATGAAATACTACATTTGAGAGAATCCCTCAAATGTATTTTGGCATTGGGGTTGCACATGAAGGTTATATTTGTCAGTTACATTGAAGTGATTATTGACCCACAGATGGATCTGGGAGAGATGATCAGGATTGTGTTCCTCCCAGTGTACAAAGCCAGCTGCTTGGACTTCTCAGGAGCCCCTAACCTTCCAGCAGTGGGAGGCTAAGTATGTGTTTTGGGGTTTTCCTCAACACTAAAAATACTGATTCTCAGTTGGGTGCAGGCTTCCTTCATGAGCCATACCATCAAGAAAAGCCACCATGCTACTTCAGGAGTCTCAAAAACGAGTTCATTATCTCCAGCTTTGATACTCATTCCCAGTGGTGTAGCCTTGCAGTGAGGTCTTTTGTTCACTGGCTAATGCTTCTGCTAGGTACCTCATCAGTGTGTGTGTGTGTTCTTGGTATCACTGCTGTGTGGTGGGTCGTATACAGATACTGAAGGTTCACAAACAGCACCTGATATTTGTAGTGAGATAATGGTTTTCATGAATAAAGACGTTGTGGGGACTTACTGTGGGCCATGGTTTTGGAATGTGTAGCACAATGTTATTTCTCTAGTGGGGTAGTAAAAATAGGACAATTCAACCAGGTTTGTCATTTTATGTGTGTATGAGTAAATTTTTAAATCCCTCAGGAATTTTTATCCTACCCCTAATGTAACCAAGATTTTAAACACTTATTTCCTACTGATTTGGCTAGTGTCTGTGAGATTTTTCTTGTTGCGAGTCTAGTTAAGAATGTGTAAGTGATAGATGATCCAACTGGTTCTGAATGGGGCTTTTTTGTTGTTGTTGAGACAGAGTCTCACTATGTAATGCAGGCTAGCCTTAAACTTGTTTATGTAGTCTGGCCTTAAACTCATGGTGATCTTCCTGCCTCAGCCTCCCAAGTGCTGGGATTATAGGCATGTGTCACCATGCTGGGCAAGAGTTCATTTTTTGTAACCTTCCTAAAATGGATGTTTGTTGGGTTGAGGGTGGGTGGGCATAATAGGGAGTTGGTTTCTTTTTTTCAGTAAATGGGAAATTAGATTGTGTGTCCAGCAAACATTCTCAAAGGCCTTTAAACTTCTTGGCCAGACACTATATTTTTTTTCCGGGACACATCTAGTTGCCAACAGTGCATGTTATGGAGACCACTATTGCAAAAGGCTTAAAGTAAAACGTCAGTTCTGGGAAAATAGAGCCTATGGGATAACAAGAGTTGATTTTTTTTTTCCCCCTGTCTCCTGCATTTCCTAATATTGGTCATCTACATAACCTGGAGAAGTGACAGAACCAGGCAGCTTTGGTGCCTGGTACTTAGTTGGACATAATATGAGGGCAGTAAGGGATAGGTGTGTCTGTTAATTAATGAATTCACTGAGACTTAGCAAAAGGACAGTGATAGGAAGAGTGAATTTCAGGCTAGAAACAGCATCCATTTGGTATGTATACCATGCTTTAAGAACTAGCTTGAGAATTTCCACATTAGTATTTAAATGTAAAATTTAGTTAATAGCAGAACATGACGTATTTCATAAGAGCAACAAAAGAAACATTTCAGGTTCTGATAGAAACATTTGGAATTTCTGTGAACAAACAAAAAATTTTTCAAGACAGGTCTTATAATTTTTGTTGCACAGACATGGATTTGAAGTGGATATGAACTATAGAGGAAAAGAGTCACTGATTAGCTTCGTTAAAATAGCTCCTGAAACAGATGTGATAAAGCGTATTAAAGTGGCTATTCTGGTTAAAGGTTAGAACCAGATGGAGGGAGGAGGCTGCTTTTCAGTCCCAGAACTTTGCTTCCTTACAGGTTGTCCTTGAACAAATAACTTAACCTGTTATTCCCCTTGAAAACTAATATTCTGTGGTCCTCTTATTGGGACATTTGTGAGACTGACTTACTGATAGCCAGTTGGCAGGGAGGTATTTTTAGACAGTTTCTGACTTCAATGAATAAGCAATGTTGGGTTACTTTTTATCTTATGAGGCAGAGTAACATACTCTGTGATTGATAGGGTACATGTCACAATGTAATTACTTTCTTCTTATTTGTGCTTTTTAAGTAGAGGCACTTCAGATTTCCTCAAGTTAATTTCTGTCTTAGGCAGGCTTTTACTTCATAGTCCAAGCAGCATACCTGTACTAATCAAAGACAGTCCAGAGGGAGTGACCTGCTTTAGGCTTTATTGGTTTGGCAACGTTATGCAACTCTGGGTATGTTTATGGCACTATGTAAATGTTACATAAGAACATGGAGGCTGAGAGGTGGCCAGAATGGTGACTGAACACAGGAAGGTTAGACTGAGGACTTCATCCAAAAGACCTTGGGAATCTGCAGTCAGTACAGGAAGAAGCTGCATTTTATTTTCCTCTAAAAACCTTTTTAGATGATTGTGTCTTTCAGGGGGACTGCTGTGTTATAAATACCGGTGAGCTAATTGTAACCTTGCTACCAAAATATGAATCAGTGAACAAGGAGCAGGGAGAGGAGGGGACATACTGCTTCTTTCAGCGTGTCCTGTTGAAACTGCTTGTTGCATTTTGGAACATGAGTTGAATTGCATTGCCGTCTGTTCTCATAATAACTCAGGAATACAGGGTGTTGAAGTGGACTGGAATTTTCACTTTGTGGTGCTTTAGAGCCTCTTTATTTTGAAGGTTAAATTAGGATACAGAAGTGATTCTTTTGTTTTAATTTTGAAATCTTTATTGTTTACTGCTCAGTTTTTGCTTGGAGCAGCAGAGAGTGTTAATTCTGGAATCCTGCCTCTGTGTTGAGTTCTGTTATTTGTTACAGTAGTTGATTTAAAAGAACCTTATCTCACTTTCTCTCTGTTTATAGCATCCTCTTCCTCTTTCTTTCTCCCTCTGGTGCTGGATGTGCTGCAGGCATGTAGGGCCCATCAGTCCCACCTGGGCTGGGAATGCTGCGACCTTTTAAGTAATCAGCTTTCAGAGCCTGTGGTTTCTGGCAATATAACTTGCATTTCACTTTGCCTCATGGGCAGGCTCTCAGCTTTTGCTCTTGGATTTTCTCTCATGCATGGTTTAACCTACGCTTAGGCTTCAGAGGCACCATTGCATTTAGTTGGCCTGTTGACTTCTCCATCTCGGATAAATGGAGCACCAAGAAAAGTATGGTTTCAGTGTCTTTCTTTCCCTTATTGTAGAGTTGCCAGAGTTTGGTTTAGCTGTGAATTTTCCATCCGAGCATTCTTACCTATTCTAGGTTTCAGAGACAGTGCCATTCAGGCAACTCTAATCTTCTTTTTGGTTTTCTTTTCTCTAGCCAGTCTTAAGCCTGCATTTGTCTTTCTAAATATTTTGAATTTAGCATAATGAAAATAAGTAGCATATGACCTCTAATATTTACAGTTGTATACTCGGTGTGATTGAAAATTACAGTGACTTTAAATTTTTAAAAAATTGTTAAAGACACATCCCAGGGCCAGGGATATAGCTCAGCAGCACAGCGCCTGTCTGGCAAGTGTGAGTTCCTGAGTTTGATTCCCCGCCCAAACAAAAAGACACATTGCAATTAGTCCTCCTCAAAATGCTATCTCTTTCTTTGAATACTGTTATCCCATCCTTCTTGCCACTTGTGAATCAATTCTAGAAATCCTCTTTTATGTCTTAGTTGTACTGTCATAACTGCCTTGATGTCTTAAATCATTACTTTCCATGGTCGTTTTGACTATGAGAACAGCCAGAAGTCTCTAGTGCCAGATCTGGTAAATAAGGTAGATGAGGACACACCATGAACCTAACCTGCCTTTTCACTGGATAGCACTTGGTAGCAGCATTTGCCATATTTTTTATCGCACCTGTTTTAGTCTCTTTTCTTGCGGCTCAGACAAAATGCCCCACACCTGAACTTTAAAGGACAGGTTTATTTTGATTCAAGTTTCAGTCTCTAGAGGGCTGACTCCGAAGCAGAGGGACATGGTGGAGGAAGGACATGGTGGTTGGGAAGCAGAGGGTGAAGGGTGGGGCTGGGGATTGATATATGCCCTTCCAAGTCACTCCCCTACTGACCCACCTTTTCTGACCAGGCCCCACATCCTGACAACACATTTAGGTATAAACTCATTAGTGGCATTTGCCTATAATTCCTGCACTTGGGGAGGCTGAGGCAGTGGATTACCACAAGGTCAAGGCCAGCCTGGGCTATATAGTGAATTCAAGGTCAACCTGAACTGCATAGGGAGACTCTGTCTCAAAAAAAGGAGAGCAACAAAACTAAAACTCATTGATGGACTGATGATCCACTTATGAGTATAGTATTCCATGATTCAGTCGCCTCCCCAAACACAGACATATGAGCACATGAGGCTTTAGGAGACATCAAGATATAGACCATAACACCTCAAAAGATGATCATGAAAGAGGACTTCTAGAACTGCTTTAGAAAGTGGCAAGAAGTATGGGATAAATGCATTTCAAATATATATGTTATATATTTTTTGATCATCATTTGTATTGATTTCTTTATTCATTCAGTTGTGTATGTACCTGGAATGGTTTTTGGCATGAGATAATAACAATAAAATGTATAAAAGTTCCCAAATCTCTACAGTTGTGGAACCTGAAATTGCAGTGTTTTAGGATGAAAATAAGCAAACACAACTGTCAGTCATGAGTATAGTGATGAAAACAGGAGTTAAGAGTGCTAGAGTGTGTTTGAAACTACCATTTCATATTTTGCCTTCATTGTTCCATCTGTAAATGGGACTGACATTCTTTATTTATGGTAAGGTGTCCTTATTTATGGTAATTATGCTCTATAAAGTGACTGCTAAGCATGAATTAGCCAGTACTGAGCTATTATTGGTCCTAGGAAAACTATAGGAGTAGGTTCCTGTGAGCCTTTGGCCATAGCATTTTCATCAAATGATCAGTGTACAACCTTGTTTTATGTGTTTCTGCATAAAGACACTATCTAATACTTACTGTTGATTCATTAACTTTGAACTTGAGCAGAAACACACTATAACTCATGCCTGAACCATGCTTACCTAACACATACTTGCTGTGCAAGACACATCACTATCTTTTTGTGCTTGGAAATACTAGACATCCCTTCAGGACTATGCTTGGGGACCTTTTTTTGTTTTGTTTTCCTTTGGTTTGTTTGAGATAGTCTCACTGTGTAGTTCAGGCTGGCCTTGAACTCTCAGTGACCCTCCTGCCTCAGCCTCCCAAGTGCTGGGATTATAGTCATGCACCCCCCCCATGGGGACCATTTTAAATCACAAAATCATCAACAAAAAAATGACACTATATGTAGTGCCAAAAGGACATATGTGTACAGTATGAGAGCTGAAACAAGAAAAGACAGATTTGTTTGACCTTAGCTAGGAACATATAAGTTGGGCAGCTCAAGTCTTTTGCTGCTTTTACATGTCTTTAAATGACCAGGAAGGTAGCACAAGTATTGATTTTGAGGGTTACAGATAAATTTTATCAAGAAGGCACATACATGGAGCTTGAATAATGAAAGTCAACTGTATTTTATTAGAGCTAGAAATGTAACAGAAAATTGTGGCATTTCAAGGACTCCTGGATTGCTTCACTGAAACAAAATTTTAATACATACAGCTAAACGTCTTTATTTCCAGACTGTAGACAGATATACATATGTAGGTTATCCACTGTGAAAACAGATTCCTTTAACATGTATTTCTTGAGCACCTGCTATATGCGAGACACCATTGTAGGTGTAGGGATACAGCAGTAAATCAAAGACTATAGCTGTCTTCCCTCATGAAGCTTATTTTCTACAAGCTGAGATAGACAATAAACAAATAAAAGATGATTGTGTCTCAATTCACCCTCTTTTCATTCCTTCAAGACTCTTAGATTTCGGTGTACACGTGCCTGCTCCTTATTCAGTCTACACTAGACTAGGTATTGCTGCATAGGGACTTTACAGATGTAACAGAGGTCCCAGTCACTTGACCTTTAGATATGGAGGCTATTCTGGTGGGACTGACCTATCTGAACCAGCCTTTCAAAGGCAGATTTCTCAGTTTGTTGCAGAAGAGTAAAGCAGAGGTGCTCCAACTGATTTGGAAACAAGCTCACATCCTGCTATGAACCAACTGGCACAAGGCAGAGAACTGTGAGAGACTGGGAGCAGAGAGTTATCCCTGACCACCAGTGATGGGGAGGGCAGGGATTTGGTCCTTCTATTGCAAAGCAATGGATTTTGCCAACAGCTAGTAATTTTGGAAGAAGACCTAATCCTCAATGAGAAAATGTCTCGTGTGTTCATTTACTGTGGGCCTGGTTATGCCTGTGTCTTTTCATGGCCCCTTTGCCTTCCTGTCCTCTGGAATGCTTTCTCTGTCCTCCTAGCCACACCCAGCACCCTCCAGCAGGACCTTTGTCAGTCTGTGTTTCCCAGTCTGTATCCTCCTGTGGAGGTTTGTGTGGACTATTGTCTCTGATTCTCCCTCCCACCACCTGCAAAAAGTTGATACTAGGAACTGGCTTATTCTTTACAGTCTTTATCTTTCCATGACTTTGGCCTATCCCAGAGCCTTGCATATTTTAAGTACTTAATAAATTTGTTTTAATTGAAGTCATTCATTCCTTTTCTAAGTAAAATCCTGGGTACATAGTTCCAGTTCTGTCCTGCTGTAACTAACTTTCTTTCTTCTTTCTTTTTCTTTCTTTTTATGGTCCAGTACTCTGAATTGAGCCCAATGGCTTCGCACTGAGCTACATCCCTGGCCCCTTTTAACTTTTGTTTTTTTTATTTTGAGACAGTGTCTATCTAAATTACCCAGGCTGGGCTCAAACTTGTGATCCTCTGGTCTCAGCCTTACAGAGTACTAGGATTATAGATAGGTGTCACCACAGCTGATTTTACGTGTGTGTGCGCGCGTGCGCGCGCATATTTTGTTTTATTTGTTTGTGTTTACCCAGTCACTCAAAAATGCAGCGAACATTTGTGAGTTACTCAGGACATAATAATCTTCCTATCTTATTCTCTTTCATCTCTGTTTATTTTACCACCTCATATTCCAGCCAAATGAACTTGATCTCAACCTTATTAGTTTCTCAGTTTTGGCTCATTTTTTTCATTTTCTCCATCATTCCAGTTTCCAGAAACAATTATTTGTAGCCTTCTTCTCATTGAAACTGTAATGTATACTGTCTCCTTTCCACTCAGCCATAGTACAGTAAATAGGTCAGGAAGAAAATATCAGTGATAAATATCCTCATGTCCTAATGAACTGGAAGTATGTCTACTTAAAAGCAGTAAAGAAATAAAACAGTGGTTTTATATTTTATTATAAACTGTAAGTAAAGAATAAACAATCCATAGGAGTGGTAGATAGTCTTAATACGGCAGCAGACTAGATCTGCACTTAGGGCCTAGGAACACTGGGCACACTTGCTCTTGATACCACACATTCCAGTTTTACCCTGACATCCTCCTGGGTGGCAGGTGAGCCCTTGCTCTCTGATGATCAGGTATTTACAGCCAGTCATAAACTGCAATGACAGTATCCTTAGCATAAACATCAAACATCTCTTTTGAGTGAGAACAAAGCTTTCATTCTCTAAGTCCAAAGCTTAAAGTTGAACTTGTTTAAACAGCTCTGTTGGGTTGGATTTGTCTCCAAGGAGAATGTCAGAAAGGCAGTTTGTAGAACAGTTATAGTGTGGAGCTGGCTTTTCAAACACCTTTCTCATGCACACTCCATTCCAAAATGTTTTCCCAGATTGAAATTAAATACCAGGCTTATCAAGTGTCTTATTGTTAAATCTGTGGAGGTCCCCCCCATACAAATAACTTCCTTTATTAAGTCAGTTATATTTTTTTCATAAGCACTTTTTACCAGCAAATTTATTTTTTCTGGACACCACTAACTATATATGTAAAATTTGACTTTATGGTAGCTCTTGGTGGTACTTAAGAGCTTTTTATTTTGTTTTAATGTATTTTAAAAGTATTTTGATGGTTGTTGAAAATAAAAATACAGTATAACTTTAGGGACTGTTCTTAATAGCATGTGATTGCTTTACTGCTGCAAGATTTTTTATTTAGGCTAGTTAAAAATTTGGGATGCCATGTCAATTCTTAACCACTGACTTCCCACCCTTTTTCTCCTAAGAGAACCAAACTTTTCTTCTTATTTTGTGACAGTTTAGTTAGTGTTGGACACCCCAATTTTTTACTCAAATCAGGATTTTCA
>PVJX010024703.1:0-27764 GCA_004027295.1 Dolichotis patagonum | reverse complement strand
TTTGGCTACTATAATTGTTTTAATTATATCGTGTTCAAGTTGAACAGTGTCAGATGTCTTATCATTTTTTTTTTAGTTTCTCTTGCATATCATGTATAACTTCCATTTTATAATGCTTTCATATACTTGATTAATTTGAAGGTATGTTATTTCTAATTTTGCTATAAATAGGATTATTTATTAATTTCCCTTTCATAATCTTTATTGTTAATATATCCTGATTATTTTTATTCTGCTGCTTTGTATCTAGTATTTTGATGAACTAATCCATTTTTTCTAAAAGTTTTCATGAAATCTTTTAGTTTTCTGCATATGATACTTGTACATAAGGAAACACAAGTGTATTTTTGTCAATCTTTTTTTTTTGTGATTATTCTGCCTAGATCTTACAAATGTATGCTTAACATAACTTGCAAACTAGTCACTCTGGCACTGTTTTTGATCTTACAGGAAAATCACTCAATATTTTAACATTGATTAGAGTATTTGATGTACTGTTTTATGTTTTTTGCTTTGTTTGTTTGTTTGTTTTTGTACCAGGGATCGAACTCATGACCATGCACTTGCAAGGCAGGCATTTATGCTGCTGAGCTAAATCCCCACCCCTGCTCTGGTTTTTTGATAGATGTCTTTTATTATTGTGCAGAAACCTTCCTCTGTTGCTTATCTGTTGCATGTTCATATAATGAGCGAGTCTTGAACTTTGTCTAATGCGGTTTCCTCATCAATTAAAATGATAGCATAGTTTCTGTCATATGTTCCATTACTATGATTTATTACATTGGTAAATATTTTCATGTTGAGCCATTCTTACACTATAGGAATAAATCTCATTTGATCATACTGTAGAATTGTTTTAATATGCTGCTAAATACAGTTAACTAGCAGTTTTGAGGATTTTTGCTCTGGTACTTATAGTAGTTATTTACATACCAAAACTTCCATACATACCATATATAAATGGGGGAAGAGATCTTTAATTTTCCTACTACAATGTTTTTCTTTGACTTTTGATATCAAGCCATGCAGATATCATAGAATTGGTTTATTCTTTCTTGAACATTTTTAGAAAGTTAATTAAAATTAATCTAGTTCTTTACACGATTTATAAAATTCAACTGTGAAGTCTTTAGGTCTAGGTTTTTGGATTGCTGAAAATTTTTGATAACAAATTTAGTATGAGTATATGTTACAGGTCTAGTGAAATCTAGTTCTTTGTGATTCAATTTTGTAGATTTTGTCTTTCTAACAAGTTGATAATTTCATACAAATTTTATGATTCTTAGTGGACAATTGTTCACAGTACTGCAATCTCTTGCATTCTTTTTATTTCTACAAAATTGATAACAATGTCATTTCATTTCGTATTTGTATAACTTGAGTCTTTTCACTTCTCTTCTTTGTCCATTTTTTTAAACTGTAAAAAAACACCTGTGATTTCAACATCTTCATGCTTTTCTTTGGCATTTAGGTTTTCATTTTTATTATATATTTCATTATGAAATGTCTTAGTTACATTTGTTGTTGCTGAAACATAATACCTGATGGCCAAAGCTAGAAGAAAAGATTTATTTGGCTCGAAGTTTGTAGAGATTTAAGTTTATAGTTGACCCACCACAATTCTTGAAAATTATGTGAAAACATCTCCAGGACCATATGCAGAGTCCTCTGCCATGGGTTTGAGGTAATGAGGAGGTGTGGAATGTGTAGCTACTTTTCATGTAATAGCTGAATTTGGTCAATATTAAATTCAATTCATGTTTTATCATTTCCCTGGGACTTTTAAGTTTGCAGTTCATTGTAGTATTCTGAAATACTTACTTTTGACATGCATTAGACAGAAAAATTGTTGTCCAGGTGGAAAGAAGTATTCCTGGTGCTTCCAAAGCATTAATGTTTCCAGAATCTTTTATCCAATTATTTTTATTCAAGTCTTCTCACTTCTTACAGATTTGATTCTCCTTGTTACACTGTAATTGTTCTTAGCATAGTATCTGTTTTCTGAAATGATGAATGTATATCTAGAGAACTGCATTCTGCAGACTTGGTTTTATATGTTCGTTTTTCTTTGTAACTGTATTTTAAGAATATTCCCTTATTCATAACACTAAAGAGACTGCGGCACTCTTTGAAGTTATTGAAGAAAAAAACATATTAAAATAGACTGACAGCAGTGATGCATTGTAGTGAATTTGCCAGATAGGAAGTTAAAAGACAAGATTAATAGACACTGTGAAACACTGTTGAAACAAGCTTTGGATATATCCATAAAAAGAAGAGACTGAAATCAAAGAGTTGGGGACAATGTTTTGGTCTTACTGCTGAAAATGCTATCATTTTCACACAAACATTCAATTAACAGCATGATGACAAACGTTGAGGAGTTTCTAAATCTGAAAGTGGAAAATAGAATTAATTATATATGCTTAGTTTAATAAGCCCTTCAGACTTTCAAAGTAATTTTTCAAAGTAACATATTAACAAAAAAAATTACAAATGCAAGTGGGTTTACTTTCACAAACTGAAAATGTTTTAAGTGTCTTTTCTTCTTGGGGCTTTTTAAAAAATTGGGCTTTAATTTTTATATCAGTTTTTGTTTACAGAAAAATTTAGCATGATAGAAAATTTTCATATGTCCATTGCCCCCACAACATGGTAACCTAACTCAATATCAGCATCTCCAATAGAGTAGGACATTTGTTACAGTGAACAAACGTACCTTGACACACACTCAGCGTACAATGTCCATAGCGTACCATAGAGTTTACTCTTAGTGTTGAGCAGCCCATGAGCATGAACAAACATAAATGGTATGTATTCAACATTTCGTATCATGCATATTGTTTGTTGCTTTAGGAATCCTATGTCCTCTAGCCATTTATTTATGCTTTCTCCACAAACTCTTCCCATCATTGATGTTTTTCCTGTCTCTTTTTACATTTTCCAGAATATCAGTTAATTAATAGCACACAAAACACCTTTATCAGACTGGCTACTTTCACTTAGCAACAGGCATTGAAGCGTCCTCTATTTGTTCTCATAACTTGCTAATTAATTTCTTTTCAGCAATAAAGAACATTCCATTCCATGGGAGTAAACTGTAGTTTATTGTTCCACTCATATGCAAGGGCATCTTGACTCCTTGCTTTTGAACATTTTGGATAAAGTTGCTGTCAACCTCCATGTGCAATGTTCTATGGAGATGCAAGTTTTCAGCTTCTTTGTGTGAATACCAAGTACTGTGATGGCTAAATTATGTGGTAACAGTTTGCTCAGTTTCTTAGGAAACCGGCCAACTAGCTCTTAAAGTTACTGTATCTTGTGGTTTCTGAAGCAATGAATGGAAATTGCTAGTGTTGTTTATCATCTCAGTGATCTGGTGTCAGTATTCCAGAGGTGGCAGTGCAGGCAAGAATGGATTACTTTTCTGCTTTTGTTTTCTCTGAGAATTTCTAATGCACTTTATGATAATTTTCATTTTCATAGAAGAATAAAATTTTATTGCTAAGAAAAAGTTGATATTATTCATTGACAGAATGTTGACAAAATGGACACACACCTGCCTTGAAACTATGAAACCATTAGTCCAGTAAAATTATATAATTTTTTTCTCAGGTTTTAATTTACCATTTAATGTACCTTACAGTAATTTTCTCTTGTGCAGACTATATAAATAATTTATAGAACAAATGTATCACATAATTTTAAATAAGAACAATTTTTCTTTGTCTATATATGTGACATTGTTGTTTACTTAGAACTTTTACATGACATTTTTTGTTGAATCATTTGAACTTCACAAAGCATAGTTTTAATATTGGTATATTTAATGCTTGGTATTTACTAATGAACTTAAAAACATGTAGAATAAGTCTTGCTTTTAGCATTTTCTGGGTTTGAGACATAGATAAATTACTTAGGTTTTTAGTAATACTGATATAAACAATCCTGGGCTTCAAGTTGCACAGTACATAATGTTTGATAATGAAAATAAGCCACCGTATAATTACTTTAAACATATATTATAAATTACTTTTTATTATTATTTCATTATACTCTTTCTACTTATAAAAACAATTGTCATAAAATAATAGATCATTTACAGTGGTAAGAGCCTCATAAATCTCAAATTATTATGGTCTCAGTGGCATCAAGAAGATACTTTGACTGACTGACTTGTACCACATACATTTGTGTAAGTACACACCGTGATGTTTGAACAGAACTGTGTCAAGGTATATTACTCTGTATTGAAAATATTATCTTACAACATATAATTGTATCTTAAATACCTATGAATATAACATTGAAGTGTGCAATATGGTTTTCTCCATCATTTATTATTTTTTCAGTATTTACTCCTTAGTAGGCACTGTATTATGTGTGTACAATTCTTACATTAATTCAATCATATTTGTTCTCCATATACTACAAATATAAATCATAAAAGCGACAGTTAGATGCTTAAGTTTTCCATTTAGTGAAGTCCAGACCACAATACAAACTATTTTCTCAAACTCTAAATTCCTTACATTATGCTATGTATATACTTTAAAAATTACAATTTCTCTAAAAACATCTGACTCTTCCCAAAAATTTAATTAAAAGATGCTACTGTCCACCCAGCTATCATCAATTACAAACCTGATAGACCTTATGCACCTACTTTCTTTTTAATCCACTTTATGAACTCATATTTTGCTTTTAAATCAACCTGGAGGTGTTTATTTCTATTATTTTAATGCTATATAATGGTAATTATGCTATGTTAAATTTATTGCCATGTTTTTCTAATCACTTTTGCTCCTTTAGATAGGACTCTGCTTCCTTAAATACTTCACACTTTCATTAAAATTATCTTAATTAAAAAACTACCACTTTAATTCCTAAATCTTGCATTTGACTCTTTTGTTTCCTTTAGGTTAAAGTCCAAACACTATAACATAGCATACAAATGTTGTAACTTTGGGTCCCAGTACATTGCTCCAGTCCACATGTGACTCAAAAATGTACACAATAGAGTCACAGATTGCCTTTTATTTCAACATTCACCTTACACATTTCATTCTTAAAATTTATCATGCTTATCCTTGGCCTTAAGAATAAGGGATCATTCACTCTCATTTTCCTTCTAAATTTCTAACATTGCCAATAGAATATGCGTTTTATATCTGTCCTGGAAAAATCAATTGTATGCTCATTTCTTGAAAGGAGGAGTTTTGTCATGGCAAACATATAATATTTGAATATTAGAGAATTTTTATAATATTTCTGAATAAATGAAAGAATGAATGAGGTACTTTATTTCAAGTGAACACCCTTTTTATTATCCTTTTAGTGATAGTGCCAGATTTATTTTTGGAAAAATTTTACATGCAATATTTGTTGCAGAAATATTAGATGATACAGGTGGTAATTTCATTAGACAAGTGTCTCCAGAGAAATGGAACTAATAGGAGACAGATAAAAAGATGATAAATAGATTCATAGCTATCCAGAGAGATTGAGATGTAAGTATACGCAAGGAGATTGATTATGGAAGTTGGCCCAGGAAAGTACGGAAGACAAGAAGCCACATACTATGTCACCTGAAAGGTGAAAAAGCACGGAAAACCACTGTACAATTCAGTTGGCGTCTGAGCGTCTGACAACTACGGGAGTCTGTTCTTAACACTCAGATTAAGAGCAAAGTCTTTAGAATCAGGTGAACATGCTGGTGTTCATTCTAGAGGCCAAAGGAGAACCAGTGTCCAGAGAATCAGAATCTCCTCTGTCTCTGAATAGAGAATGACTGGCTCAGTTCAAAAAGTGGAAGAATTCAATCTTTTTGTTCAGCACAAAATGGTTTGGATCATACATATACTCACTGGTGAGAAAGGCACTGTTTTACTTATTCTAATGATTCTAATTGTGAAACATCTTATAAAGTACATCAAAAAGTGAGTTTTACTAGCTGAATATTCATTAGACCCAGTCAAGTTGGCTTATAAAATTGATCGTGACAGAACTGAAGGAAAGTTATAGGAGATATTACTGTGAGTAATGTGTAGACAAACTGATAGGCCAGTTGGAAATGTGAGAAAAAAAAAAATCTAAGGACAAAAAAAAATCAGAACCAGGAAGGAAAATATAGTGTAATTAAGGAAGGGAAAAAACTGTATAAGACCGGATGGGAATCCAGTGCGTGGGGTAGGAGATATCTGCATCAAATTCTCGGGGTTAATTTGTTTTTTTTTTTATAGGAATCGCACTCAAGACCTTACGCTTACCAGGCAGTGTGCCACTGAGCTATATCCCCAGCCCAGGGCTAATTCTTAGGAAATGTTGCAGTGTAAGCTGAATATTTTGGATTAAAGTTTCATATGTTTGAAAGTTAACAACTGTGTTAGAACAAAAGAGAAATTATCATCTTTCTTTTTTGGAATTAAACACTCTAATAACAGTTGTTCCCTTTCTATTGGTGACCAAAATAAGTGACTGTAACAGATATTACTCTTATTTCATAGACTGCCATACAGACTCTTTCGATAACATCAAATTAAATGTGCAATATACACAGAGTTGCTTATTTTCTGGTGGTCCTACTCCAAGGACAACGAGAAATGCTGAAAATGAAGTAACGCAGAGCATGTATTCTTTTCTGTGTCATTTCAGCCGTTAGATGAAATATGCAAAAGTCAGAAACATATAAGTAACAATTTCATGCAGAATTCCGTAGGACATGGAGTTTTAATTTTTTTCTTGTAGGATGATTCAGACTAGTTACCCTAGAGCTCTTAATCCATTGAACTCAAAAGCACCCGTCATTTTAATGAAAAAACAACAAAGCTGGAACAAATAACAATATACTTCTGAATTCTAAAAGACTGAGGTTCTTCAAAAATTCAAATATCTAAAAATCAGATTTTTTGACTGTAAGGGCTGGGCTGCAGGGACCAAAGGAACCAACGTTGTGCAGCTTTAAAATCTTGCTGTTTCAGTCTCACGGCAAGTTAGCACTGAGAGAAGGTACAGCATACTTGCAGCCATACAATGAATAGAGAGATTTTGAACAGAGCATGCAGTGACAATTTTTATGTATTACAGAAGGAAAGGGGGAAAAAAGCCTCACCACCTGGACCAAAGTAGACTTGTTTAGGAGATACAGCATGAGACATCAGATGTCATTTTCAAACCTTGCTTTTCACAGGGCCTTATTTTGAGATTTGATGAAATAGAAAACTGTGGAAAATATAAGCACAGATAGGAGATTTTTGAACCATATAGATTCCCTACATTTTACTGGAATACTTGGAAAGGGGTGCATATGTGTTCCCGTGTGTGTGTGTCTGTGTGTGTGTGTGTGTGAGAGAGACTATGAAGCAACCATGGTGCAATAGGAATTTAAAGTGTACACATTTTTGAATTAAGAGTGTTTGAAATAAAATTTGACCTTTTCAAGCTATTAAAGGCTGCTGCAGGATTACCTATATTCTTACCTATAAAATTTTAAGCTAATTTAGTTGGGGGACTATTAAGGAAAACTAACATCAACAAAATAACATTGAGAAATTTTATTTTTTGAAAACATAAGCTGTGGAGATCACTGGTTCTTTTTAAATTGACTTTAAGTTTAGAATGATGAGAATGCTGAAGCCTTTCCCTGGTTCAAAAGTCCATGAACTTGATTCTTTAGAGTCAATCAGAATTCTGTTTCCATGAAATCTGTGTAAGGCGTATCAGAGTGCTTCAGCACTGAAAGACAGTTTTTAAAGTCAAGTATCCTGAGAACTCATCTAGAAATTGCAGTTAATACATGGAAATTTATGTTATGTTTTCTTATGTAACCAACATATGAAATTTGAAAAAGAAAATGCTAATCATAAAAAAAATTTTATTTGAAAACAAAGAATTGCAAAATCAGAGCTCTGTGATTCTCCTGTGAGTTGGCTGAGCAGAAATACGCCACAGAATGTGGTACTAGTCCTTCTAGCCGTCACTGATTAAAGTCTCTAAGAATACCTTAGCACTTTTATTTAGGAAGAACCTTGTAAGTCAGTAAATTGGTAGGCGTGGCTTGACCTTAAAATCCTCTTGTCTCAACCTCCCAGAATGCTAGGTTTATAAACTTGTGCCATTGGGCCTGACAAAGTCTTTGTCATTTTTTTCTCTTTGTGTTTCTGGGTTTGCCTTCCTGTGAGGCCTTTCTAGACTGACTATCCCCTTTGTGAGTAACTATGAGGCATAATTTGAAAAAATATATGCTTCGGTAGTTCCAGGGGGACACTAAGAATCTGTGAGTTGTCCTAAGTCCATCCTGAATTGCTTCACCAAGATAATTTACGTTATTGTCTGAAATGCAAACCAAACTCCTACTAACTTCAATTCAACTTTGTGTAAAAATCATCATGACCAAACAGTTGACGTCTAAATTCTCTAGTATTTTGTGTGCTGTCTTAGTGCTCTGCTTATCTGCTATTTCTGCAAATAAATGGCAGCTCTCATAAGCCCTTGAAGGGAAAGAATACGCAATCTGATTTAGTTTAAGCAATAAATCCATTTGACTTCTAGCAAACACTTAATAGAGAGCAAGAAGAAAAGCCCACTGCAAAGTAAAATCCTACAGTCACAGTCTGAACTCCAATATAGATGCAGTTCTTCAACCACTATTCACTACCAGTTCAGTAATCTGCAGTTTAGCAGCAGTTGGCTTTCAAGCCCTACAAACTCTAACTGATGTAACTCAGGACAAGGTAGGTTGAAGGACTCAGGACTTACTTAGCTGCATACTTTTCCATCTCTGCTTAAGAAAGAATACCACTGCTTCTATTGGAATATCTCCTATCTATAAGATATTTCTAAAAGCTATGGGAAAAAAATTAAACATGCTGATATTTTAACCTTTCCTTCAGTTTTCTGAACTTCTTGAGCAAATGATTTGCTTTCCAATTTACAATAGGAAATAATTTGGCCATCTTTTTGTCACTGTCTGGTATGTATCAGATATTTTTTATCCATCAATATCTGAGCTCTTGCTACTAACTCCTGCATATATTTACCAAGCCAATACACTACTTTTTTTTTACTTTTTACCTATTTTATTTACATACTCATTTATGCTTAAGTTTCAGCATTAATTACACACAGAGATCATCTAGGGATCCAGTAAAATAATCTAAATTAAATGATGTGGTGTGGTGTCTGAGATTTACCATTTCTAATAGTTTCCCAGCCAGTATCTCTAATAATCTTCCAAGACCACACTGTGACCAGCAAGATTAGCTACTACCATCTATTAATTACTGGTAATATCAAAAAATTTTTTATTAAAAACCATCCATTTACCATAGTTGATTTAAGTGGAAAAAAAAAAAAACTATGGAGGGCTGAATCAGTAGGAAATATTGGGCTCCAAGACCAGATTCCCAAAGCATTCATTAAACTTGGCCACACAAAGAGTTGCCACCTTTACCAACATCAGACAGAATATATTTTGCTGCTACAAATACTGCTTCCAAACATCTTGCCACTTAAAAAGCTGGTACCATACTACCCAGCTTCAAGGTGACATTGCTTCTTCATAATCCATACCCAGCACAGTGGATTTTTAACTTCTTGCTCCTCTCAGAATGTTACTCAACAACAAATCCAGTTTTTACAAAACTGGATTTAGGTGGTTGACACCACCTAAATACCTCATCTTTTGCAATAGCTGCAGCACCTGTTTATAAAGAAAATATAAATTTTTTTTTTAACTTTCCTATTTTCTTCACACTAGTGGGCTGTCATGGGACTTGATAGATAATCCATGGTATCCATCTATCATAATCAAGTGTTCCAAAAGATAGTGACCCATGCCAGCTATGATTGCTAAAGTCAGAAAAATGTAATCTCAAGTAAATTGACACTTAGATATTAAGTTACTTATTATAAAACAATAGGTTTATTTAAAGTTAAGATACACATGCATAACAAAAGACATATGAAATATTCAATCAGAGAAAATATTAAAGCCACAAAGAAATAGTTAACAGATTTTTTATCTGAATGCACCAGGGTACATAATTGTTTTTTCTCCAGTGATGGCCTTCGGTGGTTAAATTTTATAACTTTATACAGCATTAACTTACTAGGTTTATTATTTTTAAAAGCCTGGGTTAAATAAATTGTCTAGGTTCAGCTCTTTCAAAAATTGAAAATATTTAAATTCTTTTATTCCACACACCAGATAATAACAACCAAAATTTTCATTGCTTTACTCACAGAAGGTGAGACATGAAAGCCACTTGTATGACAGTTGTTCATAGGCATATGCCGCTAGGTTTCTCTCCATAAATATTGTACATGTACAGCAGAGTCCTGAAGTTTAACACTTAGTGTTTTGTTTTCATTTTATTGTCCTTTTTTGTTGTTTTTTACTTTATAATGCATATGTCTTTGTGTGACCACAGGTATCACTGAATTGCAAGTAGTCAAACCCAACAGATTGTTAATTAGTGTACATTTGTTACTTATTAAAATACTTATCAAATAAAGTGAGAAATATATTTTAGGTTGAAACATTTTTTAATTTGCCCAAGATTATAGTCTCATTTTATTTCTGTCAGAACCAACTGCATACTGTTTACTACCTAAGCTGAATATTTCAACTGTTAAGTTTCTGCATGTTTTACTGATTGAAGTGAATATATTAGTAGTTAATTTGATTATACATTGATTACCCTACAAAAATCATACTACTGTGTATGTTGTTAATTACCAAAAGAAAAAAAAGATCTAAATGGTTATTTCTATTAAGCAGAATTTCAGCCCAATGTTCTAAAATTAACATAGCTACAAAAATATGTAAGATTCCATGCTAGTATTCTCCATTTGCTATTAAAATGAAGGAAGATTCCATTCATTTCAGTAATGTTAGTAATATTATTGGTCAATTTCCAAAAAAGATTTTTTTGATAATCTGGTCCTCTGATTTTATGATAGCTTAATGATTATAAGACAAGAATAACAGAAAAAAATAAGCAATATTAGTGATTCTTTTTTTCATTCATAATGATAAAATAGACACAGATATTCACTAATACATATCTTTGATGTGGCACAATCAATTGATATTTCCATTAACTAATTTCCATTTTTAAAGACAGTACTATCTTTAAAATGTAATTGACTGAAAATGTTTTTCTCTAATACTTTCAGAAGTTGATGTTTCACAAATGAGCAGACAAACTCAGATATGTTTAAATAAAGTGCTTAAAAGTTACACATCAACACAATTACAGAGCTAGAAAACCATTTGGAAATATCCAGTTAACAACTTCTACAGTTTCTACTATGTCATTCCCAAGGGTACAAGAATCACGATCTCCGTCATTGTCTAAACACATCATTCACCTCAGCGTCCACTTTTTAAATCAAGTTAATAATCATAATCTTCACATAATTTGTGTTGCAGTCGAAAGATACAATAAGAAGATCAAACTCAGGCTTCTGAAAAATCATAAAGCACACAATTATTTTAAGATAAGATATATTTGCCAGTCAACTGTTAAATTTTACATTAACTTATATCATAACATAAAGCATTTTTAGTGGGGAGACGTCTGTGAAGATCGAGGACTAAAACAAGATATTCTCCAATAATAATTGTATAATTCAAGAATAAGGAATACATAATTTGCCTACCATATGGTATTTCTTGTGTCTGTTATGATCCTTGGAAACTTTGTGATTCCGTATGCTTTTTTATTTGTTTGGAGATTCCTTTCTCTCCTGTGCCTCGTAATGCCAATCATTCTTTCTACTTATGCCATCTCAACAATTTTCAATCTGCATTGATTCCGTACTCTTGAAGTACTACTGTGTTTATGATCTCATTTGTTCGTCCCATGATTTTAGGTCTCATTGTTAACTCTTGCCATTCTGAGTGTCTCTAAACAGTACGCAGTAAATGCCCAAATGCGCTAAGTGATTGTGCTACTATTTGCACTATGATATCATTATATCTGATAAGAATTTTCCCACCATGTATATTCTGAAGGCTAATTTTTTATCATAAAAAAATCTAAGAAGACTAACAATTTGGAGGCAAAACAAATGTTCAACTGTTCAGTACGGTATTGTTTTCTATGAACAACATAGTATATAGCAAATACCTAGAACTTTTCATGTAACAAACATTGCAATGGAAGCAATTCCTTGTAGAAAATATTTTAAGTACTAAAATTGAGTATAATATTGATTTAATCAGAATTATTTTTGAGATAACACTTTGCTATAAATTTGCGTAATATATAACTGATATACAGTCGTATATATACTATTTATGTATAATACATAACATATGTATTCATATAAACATACATATACTATTTATGCATACATTCTATATTCTATTTTGACAGATGCACTTACAACATGTAAATATACATAATATATTCTAATCATACTAAAGTAGGTTTAAAATTTTATAAACAAATATTTAACCAAATTCCTATAAATTGTTTGTTAATGATAAATGTGATTTAAATAGTTGATATAAAGCAGATCACAAATTTGGCACTTAAAATCCCCTCTGAAGTTTATATTAATTTAACTTTAAAGCAAGTGAGTCAATAAATGAGAAAATTCTGCAGTTAAAGATTTGCCTTTTGTCAATAATGACTAAGACATAATTAATAAATTGCACTACATTTAGTACTCAATTATTAAGGCAGGCAATCTGACCAGAAAATCAAGCTGCACAACCTTTAGTGCAGTTCAGAACTCAGAAACTGTAACATCAAAGTGTGCAGCTGTATCACTGGAACTGGGGGTTGAATCATCAAACGTGCCTTGCAATTAGTTGAGCATGAAAATCCCACAGTGTTACAATAGGGAGATGAATCAGCAAAGCTTCCTAGTGATTGCTAAATACCTGGCTACTTCCTCAGTAACTGTAGCTCTTGAATAATTCTCTAAATAAATATGGAAATGAAGCTTAGTGAAATGAAATACTGAATATAAAATAATTTAGCCAAAATTGGTATAACTTGAAAGAAATTGAATAATTTTCTTTTACATAAGTTCACTGAGTTACAAGGTAAACTAGTTTTTACATTTTAATTTTGCTTACTTAACTTGCTTGGGAGATGTTAGGGCTATTGTTTAAAAGTCTTTCAATGGAGTTTGTTCCAAAAGCCTTTTTGTAGTGAAGAATTTAACCATTGGTATCACTTGCTCAGGATTTAAACCAAAAGATTTTCTAACAGTTTCCTACGTATAGAAGTGCTGAAAAATATAGCATTACTTCTAAAATTTCAGACAGGAAACAGAAAGGAGTGATATTCATGCCTATGTGGATATTCTACAGCAATATGTCATTTCTGCCTTTTTTATGGCAAAAATTTGTTTTCAAGTCGAAGGTCAGTATTTGAAGAAATTTTTCTCCACATACTTAATCTTCAATAAAATGAGTTAGTTATCGGATGTCAGTGTTCTCTATCTGACAAAACATGTCCTGAATAAAATTTGTGACATTATCTTAATATGACCAAGTTATGGATAAGCACACTTTTCAAGTTTCTTTTTATTTTGGAAGCAAATGTTTTAGAGACTAGTTAAGCATTTTCTATGATTGCCACATACTGTGCACTAAAAGTACATACAAATTTAAGATGCAATATATACATCTCCACTCCCTCCCTCCCAATGATGAGTCTGTTTATTATGTATTGTAATAATGTACTATTAAAATTGCTTTTAAATAGTATATAAGAAAACTAACAATTTGGAGGCAAAAGGAGTTTTAAGTTTTCTTTCCAAATCTGAAGACCTGGGGCAAAAAATGTACATAGCCGAGGGAACCAAGCAGGGGATACAAACAGTGAGATTCAGGAGGCAGGGCAGAACCGTGGAAAGTCCGTAGAACATAGCGGTTCCTGTTTCAAAGAGAAAGCTGCTGCCTGCTCCAGCTGAGTGTTACTTTTCAGTCCCACAGACCCTGCCGTCTGAATGTTGTTACTATTTTTTAGATGAAATCATAAATTTATGTATTTTATTTCAAAATCATTAATTACACAGAGTAGTTTTTTCTCGCTCTATTTCTAAGGACTGTCTAAATGCCATATATATGATCTCCATCAGTTTGGAAATTTTTGTCTTAATGAAATTCAATTTAATGGGTCATCCTGTATCACATCCTGTGGGCAGGATGCGGATTACTTTGTGAGGCAGTTTATTCAACTCTGCTAGAAATTTTATCTTAACAAGACAAATAATCGTAAAGTAAAAAAGAGACTGCTCAACCCATCCTTTACTTTATGAACACAACCACAGATAGTTCAGATATTTCACCTATAGTCATGCATTTGTTAAAAACAATTTCCAAAAAAGTAACAGAGTACACACGTGTGACTCCCTATGGCATGTAACTTGACATACTTTTATCATAAATATATATCTTCAAATGTAATGTAGCTAATATTGGTTACATTTTGCAAAATAATAAATAATTTTAGATCAGCTTTCTAAAATTATGCAGCTCCCACATAGCATGCTAATGATCTGGATTGTCGCTTAATTCTCAGACAAGTCTATTCCGTATCATGCTAACATTACTTGCGTTTAAAAGTTAAATAACTAATGGTTCTTGCTCTATAAAGAATAAGATATATCTTCTGATGAAGCTACAAGATGGGTAACTTTACATTCTTTTTTCTTTGCTATTTATATTGATTGTTATTTATGGCAGATAAAACTGATGTAGTGTTGTAAATGATGGAGGGCTTTGGCACCTTAGAAATGACTACAACAGAGGCTTCGGGGTTGATCTTGGTTATAGCTGGAAGGATAGGATTGCTGCTTTCTGCTGGGCACTAAGGAGCAGGAGAACCATTTAAAGCCTACTCTCTTCAAAACTGGCTTCAATGCTGACAGATATCATTCTAGTCAGCTTGGTATCTGTGCAACACACACACCAGAGAGTTTTGACTGACAGTAGACATCCAGTAGAACATATCCATAAGGAAAGACTTAACTGTCTCCTCATTGTTCAGGAATTTCTCACTGATATTTCGTAGAGCAAAAATGGTGAATTATTCTCCACAGAAAACGTATGTTCCAAATCCCTCAAATAAAAAATAGTTAAGAAATAGCAGTGGTAAATATGTTTTATTTAGTATCAGTTCTTTGACCAAATTAAATAGATTATAGGTAGAACCAAAATAAAAATTGAGTGACATTAAAATTTATTTTTTAACTCCATTTCTGATACACTCATAAGAAAGAGTTAAGAGAAGAATTAATATGCCAGCAGTATCTAATGTGTGAAAAAATAATTTCAGGGTGGGGAATTTAGCTCAGTGGTACAAGTGCCTGGCAAGCATGAGGTCGTAAGTTTGATAACTGGTACCACAATTATAATAATAATAATTTCAATGTATTTTCAATAAATAAATTTATGAAAATATTTATTTTTGTCTACCCTACTTAACACACTTAATTATTCCCTTTCTTAGGCATTATGATTTGCATATTTTTCTTTAAATATATATGTAGTTTTTCATTATACGCCAGAATCTAAGAGAAACAAAGGCAAAGTTCTCTATTTGTTGAACATAAAGTCTAACTCAGAGATTATCAGAGAAATAATGAGTTAATTGATGACAAAAGTCATTAAGTGCAGGCAGGGAGGTTAAAACAATGCTAGTCATTCTTAATGAAAGAATTTTATTTAATGATTAATAGATCAAAATTGTTAAGAAATTTATTAACAATATACATCAAGAATTTTAATTAATGTTTGCTAGTTGGAGGAACAAAATAACACTTCGAATGTTTCAGCAGCAAAAGGAATTTAAAACGGGAAAAATTCAAAAGTTGAAACAACACAGGAAAGGAAAAGCAAGCTTACCTGTTGGAAATTAGTTTAATTCCATTCTAAATTGATAAGGGTGATGGAACAGAACAGTGTGAAAATATTTTCCACATGTTCAATTAGTGATAGTAGTTGTGAAGTTAAAGGAAGCCTTGATCACAGGCAACAGATATGTGAGATGAATACACTGTATTTAAGGCATCCAATCTTTCATTTATTACAAGTCTAAAAAGAAACACAATTTATATATTCCATAGCTCAGTAGTTTAAATGAGAAAAAATTTCAAAATTTATTTTAAACAAGGAAATAAGTATATGCTGAATGAGCAACCTGTTTTTAATCTCACTACTTGCAAATAATCAATTATTTGTATCCACTGCCAATTATTCTGACATCTAACTTAGTAAAATCTTAGATGAATTAGAATTAAGTGAATATCTCAAAACCAAGATTCTTGTACTCAACTTCCAAAATTATTTTGCTACTAGAAAGTGTTATGTCTACATTTTTCTTCAGTCTATTCTTTATTTTCCATCATATTCTGATTTTCCTTTTTCTCAGATTGAAATCTTGAATTTTCAAGCTCTCTTTGAGGTTTATTCTGTTTTTCTTAAAATATTTTAGTTATTACTTTCATGTTATTTTTATTTTAAAATATTTAACTGAAAATTGAAATTTTCACATTTGCATAGTACATAGCATGACATTTGATATGTCTTTAGAAGCACCATCACGGTTGACTCTGCCCTAAATGATTCAAGCATTGACCTTTCATGGTTCTTTTGACTTTGGAGAAAAGCCAGACGTGACATCATGCCAGATCTGGTAATAAGATGGAGGAGGACACGTCACAGTGGTTTTATGAGTCTGCCCTTTTGTTGGATGTTGCTTGGCAGCTAAATTACTGAATTTTTGATAATATTTGTAATGACATTCATGAAAAAGGACTTCCAAAATTGCTTCAGAAAGGAGCGATAACAATGGTATAAGTGCATTCAAAACAAAAAGGAATCTTTACAGGAAAATTAATGGAAATGTGTCTTCATTGCAATATCTTTTTTTAAGTTTAAGCATTCACCATATATTTTGGTCCCATATGCATTTATTTATGTATTCATTCATTAGTTAATGAACATAAGGTGATTCAACAAAATCTAGGTTAATGTGAATAATGCTGCAATAATTGTGAGAATGCAGATATGTTTCATGATTTCCCTTTCCATTCATCTTTATTAACCCTATGGTCTTCCTGTTTTTTAATAATAGACTTTGAAATACCTTTGAAATGATATCTCATTTTGATTTCTATTTGCAAACTATTGATGAATAGTTATACTGAAATATTTTTCTTGTACTTGTTGGTGTTTTCTCTGCATTCTTTGGAAAATGCTAATTTTTTCTCTAATATTATGAAATAGAGAAGGCTGCCTACATTTACTTTTATTCAACATAATATTGGAATATCTACTCAAAAAATTTAAAAGAAACTTAGATACAACTAAATTTTAATTAAGTAAAATTGTGTTTGAAGATGACATATTCTTATATAAAGAAAATTCTAAAGATGCAAAAGAAAGTTAAAACTACAGTAAGTTCAGAAAAGTTTCAGAATATAAAATTAGTCACAAAAGTTAGTTACATTTCTACACAGTAAAAATGAACTGCCCAGAAAAAAAGTTAAGAAACCATTTTTATTGGAGTAACATCTAAAAATAAAATAAAATACTTTAAAAAATCAACCAAGGAAGTGAAAGATTTGTACATGCTACACAATACAACATTGATGAATGACTTTGAGGATAGCACAAAAAATGGCAAATGTCTAACTGCAATGGATTAATATCATTAATATCATTTAAATATCTGTTATGCACAAAGCTATGTATAGATTTATTGCAGTGCCTATGAAAATTCCAATGTCACTTTTGGAAGATACATTAAAAATAATCTTAAATTCATATTTAATTACAAAAGTCCCCAAAGAGTCAAGGTACATGTGAGCACAATAAAAAAGGTTGGAATGTTGACTTCATCTCAGATTTAGTAAGTGTCAAGAATACACGATGGGAAAATGCAAGTGTCTTGAACAAATAACACTGGAAACACTGAATAAGCATATGCAAAAGATTGAAATTGAACCCTAACACCATACATAAAAGGTAAAATTAAATAATTGAATGCCAAAACTGAAGCTATAAAACTCTTAGAAAAAATAGGGAGAAAGTCCCTCAATATTGACCTTGGCATAGTTGCTTTTCTTTCTTTCTTTCTTATTTACTTATTTATTTATTTGGTAATGTGAAAGGCAATACTCACAAAAGTGAACAAGGCGGACTGCATCAAAGTAAGAAATTTCTGAACAAGAAAAAGTCACCAAAATAAAAAAAAAAGTAAACACATTTGGAAAGCAAATATCGAAGAAAAGGTTAGTGCAAAAATTAAGTAAATTATTCAAAACCCTATAAGTAAGTAAATAACTAAGTAAATAACATATAAAATGTGGGTCAAAATATTTGAACAGGCCCTGGTAAGTGACTGTGGTCTGGCAAGCTGCGGCCACCCCAGGACAGGGAAATAAGAAGCAACAGCGTTTCCTGAGATCCACGCCGTGTTGGAACTTAGGGTGCTGAGCCAACCAGCAACCAGCCTGCTGCCTACCAGGGCGCAGGCTTAGAATCAAACATACCATGTCCCCCCAAGCCCCCACCCCCATTAACAGTTGGGATCCAGGGATCTGGGTATCTCTTACCATATTTGGTACAGCAAGTGGGGGGAGTTTCCTTCTACTATCTCTGAAGGCAGATATTTTTATCGCTATTTTGCTTTGTCCTGATTAACAGTGTTGCTCTATTCAATATTCTCTTTTGATGTGTTCTATAATGTTGTGTATTTCTTTTGATTTTCCTATACCTAATAGAAGAACAACTATTGTGAAGATAACGAGATATACAATGGTGCCTATTACTGTTGTCCTGGTGACCTGCTGTGATGTTCTGTGCCAATTTCACTACACTGTCTCAATTGGGTTTATTCTATCCTGTTTTGTTGTATATTACCACCTCCAAGTTAATAAAAATTAAATAAAAATAAAACAACAGAACATGAGAAAACAAGGTAACAAAATACCTCCAAAAACTCCCAACTCCACCAAAGCTGATCCATGTGACATGGATGACAAGAAACTCAAAAACAAAACAACAGAATTGTATAAGGTGATTAAAAAGGAAATAACAACAACAAAACAGATCAATAAGGTACTGAGCAAGCTGAAACATGATATAACTAAACAGATAATGTACTTAAAAAACAAAAAGAGGAAAAGAAAATGCTCTAAAGGATATAACTGCATGTATGTTTAAGTGTGTGGGATTGATAACCGTATTAACAAGTTTTTGTTGGATTGTTGAACAAAACTGCTTGCAGCCTCACTGTTTGTTCACTTTGTATGCCTTAATTTTGTAACATGAACAACTATTTCTAAGAAGACAATATAATTTATCAAGTAGTGATTTCTTAATGTTTTTTTGAAACTCTGTATTATTTCTACCCTGTTTTCTGTTTTGCTTTTTTTCTCTTTAAATAAAATTTTAAAAAAATTTTTAAAATATTTGAACAATCATTGCCTTTAGTTCCAAATTCTACCACTTCCAATAATATTTCTACACCTCAATACATATATCTCATAATCTAGTCACAACATTTCTCTTTCTAATCAGTATCTCTTCATCTTTTTCTTAAAAAGATTAACAAACAAATAAAATACATAAGTTTTATATGACGTTTTCTTATGTAAACTACCTTACAGATTTCTGGTGATGAATCAGGATACATTAACTCCTCTCTCTCCTTAAACTCTTCTACAACTGTGGCAATTGAATTAAAAATATAAATAACCAAAACTACCAAGTTACTAGGCAGTAGCAGATAACAGATGTCAACAATCATTTGGAATTTAGAAAACAAGTGGGGGTTTATTAATTAATTAAGAATGTGTCAAAACCTCTGCTGTCTCACAAGTGTGCCAGTGAAAATCTAAGTCTGTCCTTTGGGTTTTAGAAAGTTGATGAATAGCACCCACTTTTCATGTTATATTTAGGAGGAAACGAACTAATGAGTATCAGGCACGTAGAACTCAGAATATTTTACTCAGATAAATAATATCATCAAATAATATATAATTTATGTGTCAGATTAACTGGAACTATAATAAATATGCTGATCCTGAAAAGATGAGCAAAACATAAGAGGGCATAAATGTGTACTGTAAAAATTCTTAGCAGAACAAAAGGGTTACCATGCTGTGACCTCAAACTTGGTAATTTTTTCAAAATTATAGTTTATATCCAGATATTCCTCCCAAAGCCTCATGCACTTTTAGATGGGGCTTTTTTGAAGGTAGCTGAATCTAGAGAGTTTGTGATTGTTTCATTGGTTCAGTGCTAGAATTAAGGATTCTGGGATTGTGGGTGGGTAACTGCTGAATCAGTCCATTGACTGGATTGGTATCACCCTAACTCCAGTAGCCTGTTAAAATAAAAGGAACAGAGAGAGGCTTGTCAACACTTTCTTTCTCTTGTTGCTTTTACTGTTTTCCGTCACCATGAACTGTTGATCTTCTGCCACGTGCCACTCTGCCTTGGAGTCAGCGGATTATGGACTGAAATCTCTACAAACTGTGAGCTAAAGAAACCTTTCCTCCTTTAACTTTGGATGTATTTTGTCTCATCAACAAGAAAAGTAGCTAAGATAAATAGTGAAGAAAAGACTACATCTTACAAAGATGCCCATAAACAGTAAGCAAAGCCTGTGTGCAGGTTGTGTGTGAGAGACTGCTGCTCACGACAGGATGTTCTGACCATTTTAGCTCTTCTCATCAGTCTGATGTTCTCTTTGATGTCCAGGGTATCTTTCTTCTCTGTCCTTCTCTCTCCCAGTTTATTCTAAATCATTATTCCTAGCAATCTAAAAGTCATTTCATTATTGCCCTATTTATTATATTATTTGTGATTTCTTAGAAAAACCTTTCTATTCCGGTAGCTGAGTTTAAAGGGCAAGGAAAAGGAGCAAGCATTTTCTAACTGCTCACCAAAGCCAGCAAGAGGTCAAGGGCTGAGTCTGCAGTCATACTGAGTCCTGAGGGAGGGTCCTGTATCCGGGGTAGTGCTTCAGCAGCCAGGCTGATTGTTGCTTTAAGGGGAGACCGACAAAATGCTTTCCCCCCTGTATGATTTGTTACTTTATTTGATAAAGAACTATTTTAAAATCATTTAAAGTTATAAAAATAAGACTGATACAGGCAACAATTAAGAAACAAACTGTGTGTGTCACTACCAATACTTGATCCCTGTCCAATTATTTGACAGCAAAGAACATACCTATATCTTTTGAGAGATTAGTTTATTCCCTCATCATAAAAATAAAGTGGTAGTGTATTGTGACCCCAAACTAAATTTATCCCCAAATACTTCATTTATCCAAAGCTGTATTTCTTGAATTCCTATTTGGACAGTGGAATTTCCAGCTCTGTCAGAAGTCTTCACAGAGCTTCCAAACCACACTTTTCTCTTCTTTCTCATATAATGAGCCAGGAAGTCTGACTATACTTGCTTTCATAACTCTCGATTTATTCTCTTCTCTACTTTCTGGCTCTTCATGAACATTAGAATTCATCAGCAAAATAGCTCTGCAAGCAGTTTTTTGGGAGACAAAATAGCACAGTGAGAGGTCTAAGATAATGAGTTGTGCAGATTTTTAAAAGCTGCCTACCCTAAGAGGTGATATGTAAGATGCTTGGCATCTACCATGTATTTGGTACATACTTGATGTTCACAAAATTTGAAGTGAAAAAATTAACAAGCTTTATTTTCTCCCCTCTGTCCTCCTCAGTACAATCTATCATGCTGCTCCAATAATCTCTATAGTTCAAGTCTAATGATGCCTATCTCTTGCGGAAGGCTTTCATAAGATTTCCCATCACTTACTGTCCTGCATCACAATCCTATGTCTCAAAATTGCCTGCAAGACCTGGTAGAAACCCAGAACACTGCATTTTAACCACAATGCTAAATCAGAATCTCTGGGGTTTAATTCCAGAATTTGCATTTTAACAAACTCTACAAACACCAAGGCTATCTTTGCTTTCTGAATTATGGGAATGGCTGACTCACAGGGACATTTTAAACTGTTTAACGTGCTACGTGAGTCATGTCATTGTTTGGTCCTTAAACTGCTAATCTCAGCACCCACATTGGTGACCTGCTTTACTGATTTTATACTGCCAGAAGTCTACAGCTTCTATTATCTTCCAGAATGGCAATGTCTTTCTTTGTTATACTTTTCTTCAGGTAATTTTTCCCTCTAATACTTTTAAAAACTCAAATTTTATATTTCATAATCCAGCTCAGGTATTATCTCTTTTAAAAAGATCATCCAATGTTTTATAACCTAATAGAAGTAATCACTCTTATAGTCTCTTGCAGGTATTATAGCTGCCTTGGGCTCTTATAGGGTATTAGAGTTTATTTTTAATCTCCTCTCCTAAACTTCAAATCTCTTAAGTCTAGGCTATTATATCCACCCTTTTAACAGATCAAAAATCTTGCTTCAATTTACATAGAAAATTCCTGGATGATTGTATAAACATGGAGTTTGCCTTGCTACTCATGCAATATTTTTCTTCTGAAAGTCAGTTCTCACATTAAAATTTTTCATATAATAAACTTCTCTTAACATTCATATAACATGACATATTCCTACTACAGAGTTGAGTTTTAATCACTAACCAATTAGAAATCAAATTAGAAAAAACAAATCAAATGTGCTACTAATATATTTTGCATTTGAGAAGAAATCTGCTGCAAAATTAGGGTTCAATTTTAAATATACTTCATGTTACAAAAATAGCAATAATCTTAAAGCTAGTGAGGGAAAGTGATGTTTGTTTATTCATCCATCATTTTACATTCTAGTACAAAGTACTTTTAATTTTTCTTTATGGGGAAAATATGCCAATGTCTCAGCAGTTTAAATACAAGATTAGCACCTGCTTTAAGAATTTAGGAGGCATTAATTGACCTGAAAACAGCTCAACATGAACAGCAGGCACGGCACTATGTTTGCTTCACAATCTCAGTCTGGTTGCCAACATTTACCTAATGTAAATATAGGAAAAACAAATTGAACAGTAGTGTTGCTTGTGTACTAAAGCCATCTCATATTGAGCCAAATTCTCCCCGAGCATGTCATTCCTTGGAACCCAGATAAGCATCCAGTGAGATGGATTAACACTTTGAAGTCACTAGGGTATCATCAAGACTGTTTTGTTGATGATACTGTGTCTTTGGTACCAGGGAAAATCTGGCTCATCTTGTCAGAAGCAGAAATAATGTAATTTAACTGAGCTGCCAGGATAATTAGAGCAGGTGAACAGGACACAGAAGTAATGCCCTGAAGAGATGACAGAAAATGCTTAGATTCTTTTTCACTTTATTTCAGTGCTAGTAAGTGCTATTGGTATCCATTTGCTTCTACATCTCTGTCAATCCTGAGTAGCAAATTAGGCAATTGGGGAGACATTAATTCTTCTAAGCCTCTTGGAAACTATTTAGTGCACTTCTGAGCAATGCTAATTGACATAGTTGTAAATGAAAACATCACAAAAATGTGATATTTATCTATACTGAATTAAAAATTTTAGAATTCACTGGAGAATGACTCATTGTTATCTTTTTAGAAAGAAATCCAATCCCAGATTCTTGTCAGTAATTATACGAGAACAAAGACTCAGTGATTTCTTACACTGGAGAAACTTAGTCTAGGTATGCGTTAAGGATTTTGTCTACTTATGAGACAACTTTTAAAAATTTTAATAACTTCTAAACCCATAAGATAATATTTCTTACAATTAGTGATTTTTTCCTAAAACCTTTGACCACAGCCTATTTTACCAGTATTATTTTGAATGATTTGCAGCGCAATCATCTATATCACAATATGTAGCCTAGTGGCTTCTTCCTAAACATATTGTATGCCAAATCCTTGTTTCCTGTTGAAGATTAAGCTCCATACTCTTATGTGTGGCTCAGAGTGACTAGACAAAAAAAGAGCCATTTAAACAATGAATTTCAGGAAACAATTTTTAGAATATTTTAACTAGTTGGTAATTGTGAATAAATTATGCTCTGTATTTTTAAAACCCATGTAACTTGATAGCAAAAGATGAAACCTTAAAAAAAACTCTTTTAGATGTCTTGAGATTCACAATGCAGAATAAGACAAAAATTAAACTTAATTATGTTAGGAAACATCTTCCTTAAAAGAGCAGAAAAACATGTTAATCTGAGTACATGAGAATGAATGGACTCAATTAAATTAAAGATCCATGACATTTTGTATAAGAGTTACTCTGTAGTTGACAGAATTGTTTCCAGTGAACTTATGGGTTAGTAATTCTGATAATATCATATGTGTTTACTGAAATTGATTTGTAAAATATATGATGGTCGAACCAGTTTTCTCACAGAGAGAATAGGATATTTTAGATAATCAGTGGGTACAGTTGCATATTTTAATTTAAACTTCTACTTAGTTCAATGTACAGATAGTTAAATATAGAAATACTTATCTATATGAACAAAACAGTTCACTGACCCTGTTTCTGAAAGGGGCCAGTATGGAGATAGCATGGAGTAACAATAAGCCCACATTATTTTCTACCTAAAGGAATTACAGCTCTTTTGAGAAATGGCTGATTGTAAGACAGAGCCAGAAAGTGCATAGAAGGTTCCTGAAATATCTTACAGTGCCAGGCAATCATGAACTTTAAAACAAAACAAAATACACATAATGGTAATATACAAAAGCACATTCATGCCACTTGATAGAGCTTCGAAAGATCAAAGCTGGAATAGTTTGTTTAATAAAATCAAGTGGTATTAGAAAACTCATAGTAGAAAATAAATATTTCCATTGTGATATAAAAGAACCATTAAAATAAATAAATATATGGAGGAAGGAAGTAAATAAAAGAAATTCCCCATTAAAACAACTCCAGAAAACTCATATCTATATTTTACTATGAGAGAGAAGAAACATAATTCTTCAAATTTTAACTGTGGGCTTCAGGTATTCATTTTCTTTGGAAAAGAGTGAAACAAACAAGAATTTAATTTAGGGAAACCTTGTAAACACCATGTCAGCAAGAAAATAAAGACCAACCTCAGAGGTTGTAGTTAATTCTGATAGAATATGCCTTTGGTAGTTTGACAAAAACGACAATTTAACTCCAGTGTCTTCCAGCTCCAACCCCACAACTGCAGTCTAAGGAGACAGACATCAGACAAATTCCAGGTGAGTGGCGGCATACCAAATACCTGAGCAATGTTTGTCAAAACTACAGAAGCCATCAAATTAAACATACGCATCGCTGTATAAATGTCCTCCTATCCTAGTGTGCAGATCATTACTTGTGAATGTCAGTAACTTTGCAGGTCCCTTCAAACAAACACAGCTTTAATTCATTAAGACATTCTGCAACTGTGTCAGAGGGAAGAAATATCAATGTAGACAAATGATGCATTTCTAAACTGACACCTTCATTTTCACCATATCATTCCAAACACAACTTCTCCAGAACAATCTTTGTACATTTCTTAAAAATATTTTTTATAGTATTTATTTTCTAGGGTTTTCCATTTTTATGATTTTGACTGTGGGAATTTCACACTCAAGATTTTAATCTTCCAGCATTTTAGACAATAAATATTTTGATCTTAGAGATTTTAATCTTTCAGGATTTCAACAGTTGAAATTATGCTGTTTTGTGATTATGATTATCTTTCTGTAAATCTAAAAGTGTTTCAAAATATGTTTGAAAATTCAAGTAGGCCAAAAGCATCAAACCAAAGGAAATTCTACTGACCTATATTGGTTGGGTCAGTTTACCCAACTAATTTAAAATAAATGTGGTGCTCAAATATGAACCAATAATGCCCAATCTATATCTATAACTTTATCTATACGTGTATCTATATCATCTATATCTATATTATTTCCCCTATACCAACATTTTATTCTCTAAATATTAATGATTGTAATGATCCATCTGCTAGCTTAAAAGTAAATGATCTTAAAGATTTTTTTTGTTTTAGAAACTTTAGTTTGAATTTTCAAATTCAGCTAAATTGTTATACATGAAACAGATCTATATATACAGATCTATATATAGATCTGCTTTCTAGGTCTATATATTCCATCTTGTAGTTTTCATTTTTGTTTCTTGGTTTTTGTGAAAAGCATGAAATTTCCAAGTGGTCACAAAATGGCACAGTTAACACCAGTTAAATTCTGTTATTTTGATTTGCCAAGCACTATCATTTTCACAGGTTATTTCAATTATGTTGTTTGAACACAGGAATGCATAGTTCACAGAACTAGAAATACAAGCTGAGTCTGAAATGAACAAATTTATTTCTTAAAATTTTCTCCTCAAAATTTCTGTGTAGCTGAATAATGTTGTGGTGGATGACTTTATAGTTACAATTTCTCCAAAATAAATTCCATGTAGAAATTAATCTCTATTAAAGCAGAAGTAATGCAAATGTGCTATTATAGATAATTACTATATAAATAATTAAAACTCAACAGTAACTACATTTTTAGCACATAGAACAATAATGTTTTCCCCCTCTAGAGAGGAATGTTTTACAATTGACATTATTTAAAATTGTCAATACATGGGAGGAAAGGTTTTTTAGGATTGCCTGTGTTTACAAAAACCAAGCCATCTTCAGTGGAAAAAATACCACTATTTACAGGTTCATTATGCATTTTCTATTCAGTTTCTAATTTTAAATACTTTTGTTAAATTTTTGTAGATGCAATACAGCTACTTTTATGCTTGATTCTGGAATAGAATACTACCAGTGGCTAGCATGCCATTGGTTTGTTTTTCTCACTTCTTTCAGAGATTGAAGAAGTGTAATTTTTTAACTTGGACCTGAGGGTTGAACCCAGAACCTTTTCTCAGAATCATTTCTAGCCCTTTTGTTATTCATTTTTAATTTTGTGGCAAGTTTCAGTAATATAAACTAATTCTGTATTTGAGAATTATTTCTATTCTGTGCTACTTTTTTTGGTGTTTTCTGTACATTTGTTGAGTGAAAACAATGTAATTAAAACTAATTAAAAATAAATATTTTTAACAAGCTAGCAATGTACTTTGCTTCCTTTCAATATGCCGTTTTCATGTCAGACTATAATATGAAAGTTGTTTTTATCTATTGTTAGTTACATAAACAAGAAGAGTAGTATTGAATTTTTTTTCTTGACAAATGCACAGAATCAGTATGATTAAAAATTAATTGAAATTAAAATTAATTATGAAGAATAAATTTTAGGTGAAAATAACTTACATAAACTTTTTTTCCCAAATAAAATTTTGCCAAATATTCTCCACTATGCATCAAATTTATTAATCATCACAAAATTTTAACCTAAGAACTATGTTCCTCCAGCCACCCCAGGGCGGGGAAACAAGAAGCAAGAGCGTCTCCTGAGATCCGCGCCATGTTGCAACTTAGGGCGCTGAGCCAACCAGTAACCAGCCAGCTGCCTACCAGGGCGCGGGCTTAGAATCAAACATACCACATCCCCCCCCACCCCCGTTAACAATTGGGATCCAGGGATCTGGGTATCTCTTGGGAGGTGACCATATTTGGTACAGCAAGTCCGGGGAGTTTCCTTCTACTATCTCTGAAGGCAGATATTTTTATGGCCGTTTTGCTTTGTCCTGATTAACGGTGTTGCTCTATTCAATACTCTGTGTTGATGTGTTCTATAATGTTGTGTATTTCTTTGATTTTGCTGTACCTAGTAGAAGAACAACTATTGTGAAGACAACGAGATACACAATGTTGCCTGTTACTGTTG